>QXVZ01017090.1:0-12006 GCA_008931825.1 Phallusia fumigata | reverse complement strand
TTTGGGAAACTTCAACCCCGAAACGTGACAGCCTTATTTGTTGCGTGGTCTGGGAATAGCAAACCTGAGTTCATACAAAAGCAACCTACCCGCTATTTGTGGGACATCCTCGACTTCACCTGGCTTTGGTTTATCACTTTTCGTAGGAGAATCTACAGAAGAACCATTGATCGGTAGTTGGGGGTTGGAGGCAGTGTTGACATCGGCAGTGACTACATCTGGTTTTGGCTTAAAACCTGTGAGGATTTTGTTCAAAGTGGGCGAAACGTCAGTGGGCGATTCGGTCGGAATGTCGTTTTTGCTCGCTGGCAAAGTGACTGGTCTTGTAATCTTTCCATTCGACTTGGTTGTGGTTTCAAATTCAAGCATTTCGTCGACAATAAGACCGATGTCATTGGTCGACAACACTTGTTCAGAGCCTTGAGCAATATCTGCGGGTTGTGTTTCGGGTTTCTCACTTTCATTTATGTCTTCTGGCGTCTCCAGTCCAGCCGCCTTGGCCGCTGCCGTTTCAATAGGCCTAAAGTGCTGACCTATGTCATTTTGTTGCCCAACATCTTCGGCGGTTAAGTCATCACTCACCGAGCTGCCAGTTTCCGTGTCACTCGAATGGATTGATTCCGCTTGGACCCTTACAAGATCTGAGACAGTTGTTGCGCTATCTGGCTTGTCTGCACAAACGTTTGTAGCATTGGGCGCTTCGGGAACCGAAATTGAATCAACAACTTGAGTGGGCTTTTCAGTGACAGAGTCCTTTGCGTTTGGTGTTTCAGGCGAGTCGACGGGGTTGGCTTTAACCCTTGCTGTAACTGCAGCGTCAGGCGATTGGTCAACAAACGACTGTTCGGGAGATATTGCTGATGTACTGTCAGCGACCTTTGGTTTGTCGGCATTAGCCTGAGCCGCCGAGGGTTTATCTATGCCAATTGCCTGTTGGTTTTGCCCTGAGTCAACTTCGGAGACTTGTGGTTTGTCCTGACTTTCATTGGTATCGCTGTTAACCGCTTTTGAAGCACTCATCTTGAGTAATGCATCGGTTTTGGGACTTCTGCAATTCAAACAATATTTGAAAGCCACACATATGTTAACAGTCACAATGCATTTGTTGTGCGTACTTTTTTGGAGAAACCGGTGCATTGTCCGACGAAGACTTCTTCAAGTTAAAGCCTTTTCTAATGTCTTTTAACAAGTTGTCAATGATATTCTCCTGCAAAGATAACGATGTAACATTTAACAAATGGTATTTTTCGACAAACGAAATTTGTTTAGTATTGCACAATAGTTCCTGAGAAGATTACAATAAATGGCTTTAGTAATACGATTTCCAACAGTGTGTAATGCTCAAAGAATGTTTTGCAGATTACTGATCTCTATTGAGGCGTTTGTACCTCGGCGGGTGGTGGAGCATGTCTTTTGCTCTTGGGTGCCCCGCTTTTGATTCTTTCCGCCTCCTGGGCTTCTCTTTTTTTCTTCTTCTCCTCGGCAATGGCTCGTTCCTTGTTCTCCTTAATTGCTTTCTTGATCTTAAATTCCAAAGATTGCATTAAAACCATCGAGTTGAAAATGTATTGCAACAATACTGATCGCCGAATAAAAAATTATCATTCTTTTTCATTTCATTGAATTTCCTTGTTTAGCAAAATACATTCTTAGCTACGCTTGGTTGGCGCCAGCGCAGTGATTTGTTGTGAATGAACCATTCGATAGAGTTCAACAGGTTACTATACACAAGAGACGACCTTTACGATCAAGGTCACTTCGTCTATGCCACACAAAAATGCGGGGCTACAACCACCTGTTACCAAAGCAGTCCTTGTTTATGAGCTACACATTCAAACAAAACGCAACGATCTGCGACAAACATTTTTCAAGAAAGGCGGCGGACCCGGTGGCTGACAAGATCGGGTCAAAAGAGTTAACAAACAGTCTACTATGTTGTCTGATGACAAAACGCAATTAGGGAACGCTACGACAAGCGAGCGATGATTTACTGCCCCTCAAACAAGCTTCGTGCATTTACCGAACAAACAACTAACCAGAATTCTCTTTCAGAAGATATATATCGGTATTTAAGGGTTGTGAATTGTCATGTGACTGATGATAAAAGTCATACCTGGTTTGAAAATTTAGCAAAGGTGGAGATTCCGTCTTCCAATTTAAATTTCTTTTCGTCCTCGACAAGGTAGTTGGCCAAATCAACTCGTAGCACGTCAATTTCATCCAAATTTTCTTCGAGCAGTTTGACGCGTTCCGCCGCGCTGTCAAGAAATTCCCCAAACTGCTTCTTTATCTCATCTGACGCTTTATCGACCTAAGAACGTTTTTAAAATGTCAAAGTGACATTTACACCAGAACCAGCTTTAACGATTTAATAATGCGAGGTTACAGTATTCACAACTTTAATGCTATTCGAGTTGAACTTTAATTTGCCATGTCTATGGGAACATTTAACATTAAATTTACACGACTTTGCACTATAAACTTTAACCGTGGTTCGCGCTCATGACTATCGGTAATGGTTTGATCTTTAAAGTCTAAACAAGGCAAATGTCCTTTGCAATATGCATCATTAAGTGATCGGACGTTAAGTAAAAAAAAACAATATGATATTGACAAAATCTTACTTGGCGTAATTTAGCCAAATTTTTAACGGTGTGTAGTACACAGTGTGGTCGGTATCGAAATAAATTACGCTGGGACTGAACGAAGGTCTAATTACCTGACGTTGCAGTTTGCCGATAACGACGGCTAGGCGCTTCACGTCCTTTTGTATCTGGTCGACTGACACATTTTGGCATTTCTCGACACCGATTAGGTCCTCAGGCAGGGTGAGAAGTTCGGGATGTTTCTTCTCCGCTTCCATTACCACATAATGAAGCAACGTCATACGCGGCTTGTTTGCTTTGGTTTCAGCCAACTGCAAATGAAAAACCTACATTAGCCAGGCGTAAGGTTAATTGATTGCACGCTCTCAACCTCACTATTAAAGGTGCGCAAACACGTTGCCTTTGTAAACACGTTGTACCAGTCCATTTTCGTGTACACCTACAGTTTCGATTGATGGCAGCAAGTTTAAGCAAGTCTGTGTACTTAAATTTGCAATTTGCATGCAGGGTGTTTGCCCTTGCTTGGTTAGTCACAAATAGGAGTGGCATTTCCCTGGCTGTCGGCACAGTTTCCACCTAACTATCAAGCTTTGTGACATTTAATGACAGCTGCCATTAAATGTCAAGGCTTGGGCTCAACACAACGCATACGTTTTTCTATTCACTGCTGATGTTAGGGCGCGTCATGAATGTACTTCATTGTCGCAGGTGCACATTTATCATCACTGACGTAGGGGAACTACAGTGCGATGTTAGTTTAGATTCTTGCCGTCGCATGAAACAGTCAATCCTTTCAATTTTTGGATTGTATTGCGCGACGGCCCCCACCACTTTGATGCGTGATAGTTTGGCTTACCTTAAGAAGAGATGTAATTTTGAACCCTTGCGCGTCACCCGAGTGTGCCCCAAAGTTCATAAAGTTGCCCGTTTTGAGGATAAGCAAAAGAAAGTCTTCCAGCTTTTTGCAGGACCGAATTTCTGCATAAAATATTGATGCCGTGAAGAATTGGATAACATGACGTGTTTAAGTTTACGCTACAAGAAAGGCAAATACATTTACAGAAATTGCCTTGTTAAAGGACAAGACGTTTAAACTTGGGCAAGAGTTTAAACGCGTTAAATGTTGTAGAGAACAACAGATTCGTTTTAGTGATAGAAATCACAATTTAACATCTTATCGCTGATTCGAATAAAATGGGATTTGTCGTCGCAAAGTCTGACCTTTGCACGCCGTTCTGATGTCGAGCATCGTGGGTTCGATGTCCGACATCTCCTCTTCAAAACTCTCGCGAGATATGGAGGCTTCAATGCGAAGCTTATAGCTGGTGACTTGCGACAAGGCAAGAAAATATTTCTCGACGTTGCCCAGCGTTGCTGGATCCCCAGTGAAGGCGCGAATCATCTCGATTTCAGATTGCTCGGGCAGGAATTTCATCATGTTGCGTAACTTCTCCTCGGCTGCGCGAAAATCGTTCACGGTTGCCTTCACTTGCGGTCACGGACACACCCACATTGCGTAGACGCGTTTTACGCCAAAGAAATAAATTCCACAAAGATTGCTCACCCACCGTGTGCGGCATGACAAAGAGGGCATACAATGCACCCATTAAAAGTTATACTACATCCGCATAGATGCCTGTATGTGGTATTTATATTTTGCTATGAACGGTTAAAAAAATTAAAAAAACGCCTAATCGACACTAATGTGTTGGTCTGAGTTTAAAGCGCAGGCAAACTGGCGTCACTTTCCATCAATAAATAATTCATTTCCTCACTGAGAATTTCTCTGTTTCCTTCCTTCAGAGCTTGCACGATCGCATCGTTACTGAGTCGAAATTGACGAAGAAAAATATTGATATTGAGGCTGCGGCGTGAATCCACCAGGGTTACCTAGGTGCAGAAATGAAACGTTTGGTGTAACTAACAAGTCAAACAATATTTTCCACAGTGGGCAAATAAAGAGTAACTACTTTCTAAGGTGAACACAATGAGCATAGATGAAAACAACATGGAAATATACTTACTTCCGTTGGTGCGGATTTCTTTGTTTCCTTTGCAGGTGCTTTGGTAATTACTTTCTGGGAAAACAGCTCTTCAATTGCTTTGTAATTCGGTTCGACTTCTGAAGCTCCTTCCTGGCCAAGACAATCCCAAACACTGTTACTTCTGCAAAAACGTAATATCATGCGTCTGGATTTAAGGGACACGTTTTATTTGTGACACAAACTCTACCTTTTTTGCAACGTGTTGCTGGGTATTTTTTGCCAGTTAAATTTGCGCAGCTTCGAACTGGGTTTTGGTACCGACACAGAGCGCCTGACAGGAGGAGTGCTGTAAGACATGTTCGCTGTCACTGGAACGATTCCCCCCGGTGGCGGAGGAATACCCCCCATTGGAGGAGGGGGTGGAATACCCCCCATTGGAGGAGGAGGTGGAATACCTCCCATTGGAGGCGGGGGTGGAATACCTCCCATTGGAGGCGGGGCTGGAATGCCCCCCATTGGAGGAGGGGGTGGAATGCCCCCCATCGGGGGAGGTGGAGGGATACCCCCCATTGGGGGAGGTGGAGGGATGCCCCCCATTGGAGGGGGTGGAGGGATACCCCCCATTGGGGGAGGTGGAGGGATGCCCCCCATTGGAGGTGGTGGGGGGATTCCTCCTAAAGGGGGTGGGGGTGGGATGCTTCCCATAGGGGGAGGTGGAGGTGGTGGAATACTGCTAGTTGGCGGAGGTGAGGGATTACTTCCTAAAAGTGGTGGTGGAGGTGGAATGCTATTATTGCTGGGAGGAGGTGGTATACCACTTGACAAAGGAATTGTGCTGGTTGTAGGGGGTTGCGGAATGCTATTTTTTTTCTGCATAATTACTGCATCTGTTTGGACATTAGCGTTCTTTTTAGACGGACGCCGCGTCGAATTCTCTCGGCCTTTTGCCAACTTCTTTCCTTCTTCTGCAGTTTTTATAACGACTGCCTTTTGAACCAGTACCTCCACGGCCTCCCATATGGAGTCCGCTAACGGATCTTCCGTATTGATCTGTAGGAAGCTTTGAAGCACCGCTAGAAGATGATTTCCCTGCGGCCCCGCGCACACCTGAATGAAAATGTTGCAAATTAGTTCCCTCGTGCTAAATAACTCACAACAACCCACGCACTTTGTTGAAGACGGCTGAAAACACGTCTTGGTGGTTGCTAAGGTCAATGCCAGAGGCGTTTGTTAAACTGGCAATCTCTTCATCGTCTATGAGTTTGCGTTCTTCGAACACTTCAAGTTGAATTAACAAATCCTCGGACTCGTTGTGGCTGAGAATAACGTAAAATCTCGTGACAATCGACGATTACTAAGTTTGGCGATTTCGTGCAACATCGAATAAACCAAGCGCAGGCAAAATCACAGCAACACGAGCATGCTAATTGCAATATAGTTTCTGCCAGACATATTTGGAGCAGAAAAGCATTAAATAAGATCGTTTTAGTTCATTTTGAGAATTTACATTTCTTCAATCAGATCGTCTATGTTCAGTTTTTCCAAAATCTTGTCAGTTGCAAATAGAACATGAACAGTTAACGGCAACACTTCACCTTATTTACATATCAATGAAGCAACCATATGCTTAAACAACCCGTTTTGGCACAGAACGCGAGGTATTGCAATTTCACTTTTTTCAGAAATTGCAACTTGGTTCAAACGGCAAGAAGCGCAAAAAAGTTCAGCGCAAACGGACAAAATTTTGTTACCAAATGTTGGAGTCCTGCAACGCTTTGGTTCTAAAAAGTAATGAAACCCGTTTGATTTCTAGTTTTATGTCGGCGTTGACAATAAGTAATACTTATTGTCGCTTCCAAAGATACAAGGCGTAGAAAACCTAATTGACTCTTGAGGAAATCCGTTGCCATTACTTAACAAGCAATCAACCTGTTGATTCTACATGTACATGATAATTGTTGGTAAAGTTAACACATGCAATGCTTGAAAACTTAAATCGAAGACAAGTGTTTGTACAAGCGTGCGGCACAAGCATGCTATAGTTGTTAGAAATTCACAGGAAGCAACATATACACCGACATGCAGCATTTAAGTCACACACACATAGCCCTGGTTGACAACTCAAAGTCAAAGGGTGAAGCCGTGCCTAGCAACGCACACAGGAAGGGGTTTGGTGAAGGACATGCGAATGTACTTTGTAATAGGAGTTAGATACGCATATATATATTGCTGTGTGGAATAGCCGTTAGTGTGGTTAGGTGAACCCGTGAAAAGCCAACATCTAACACACAATGCTGCTGAGCTTACGCCAGAGCTGCAACTTACAATTCGGAAACGAGCGAAGTTTCCCTGCGGTTGAGTGAAAGCAGTGTTACTGTTAACCAAATGCAGTGCAGTAGTTATAACCTGCTGTGCTATAAGTTATTCCATGTGCACTAGCACCGGGACGGACTGTCAACAATCGAAGCGTTAGTTGTGCATTAACAACTAACCCAACATAGGTACGACATTGACTGTTAGCTTTCGCAAAAAATACCCCATGCGCACTTTTGTGCCAAACCACTAAATACTTACTAACTAACAAACTTACCGAAGCTGGGAAATAGTGTCCAGGATTTGAAGACCTGAACAGAAAAACAAAAACAGTATTGTTAACGTTGCCACAAATTCTAAACCTACGCTTGCTCACCAATAAATTCGTTTCGCAGTTGGATTCTGTCATGAAGTGAATCTGTGGAAAGCACGGCCGCGTTCACAAAGGACAGTATTGCGGTTTGATAGTGAACATTTTCGGCAGCCTTCAACTCATTCACAGTCAGGCTGAAGCGGTACCTCTGCGATTTGGTGTGCTGCAAAATAAACAAACAGTTGGATTGGTTAGTAGGGCGACGACCGTCGTGGCCGATTGAACTGAACCTTGTAATGTTCCATTGCGTCGATTGCCCTCATTTTGCCATCGGCTGAGTAAATACACATAGCAGCAAGCAGTTCAAACACCTGCTTTTTTACCATCACATTGCTGCTGTCCAGGGCTGCAATACAAATAGCGAAACGTAAACCTAGGCTTGACATGTCGTACCGCAGACTTTGGGCGAAAGTACATACCAGCTGAAAGCATTCGAGTGTAATCGCTCTTTGAAATCACGTGGTCCAGCCCCGTACGAGAGTTCATCACGGATTTGACGCACCTAATTAGGCAGAGACAGTTCATCACGGATTTGACGCACCAAATTAGACAAACTACGGCGCAATACGAAGTAAGGTAACATACCCGACGCAGTGGAGCAATTCCATGGATGCAATTATCGACGATTTTGACGATCGAGCTTTTTCGTTGGAAAGCCTTTCCAGGGTAGTAAAGAGTACNAAGTAAGGTAACATACCCGACGCAGTGGAGCAATTCCATGGATGCAATTATCGACGATTTTGACGATCGAGCTTTTTCGTTGGAAAGCCTTTCCAGGGTAGTAAAGAGTACACCGAGACCGTCCAAGTCCAAAAAACCCTAGACAAAGCATAGCGCACTTTCCATTTGACAATGCTTACAAAAACAATGTTCCAAATGTAATGGAATGCAAGTGCACATTGCCTACCAACATCCATTCTTCTGAACACTGTTGAATTTTTCTTCTCAGACCAGAAAAGTTTTGCACGGATGGAAAGTGCAGTAGTTTGATGCAGAGTTCTGGTTCTGCGTTCTCCAAGTTGGAAAGAGTTTCCTCGGCCTCTGTTTTCTCTTTCTGCTGTGCCTGGGCAGCAATACTCGTCCAACGCTTTTTGAGCATTTTCTGGTACACAGGTTAAAGCAGACTTTAGCAAGAGGTTCAAACAATCTCAAATAAAACAACACCGTTGTTCAGAAGTCATACTACAAGGTCTACATTGATTGAACTACCGTGTGTACGACATATTAACATCAAGAATTTCTCAGTTCCACCTACCTGCTGTTACTCTTTACGACGATTGTTTAAATAGTCACGTTTTAATTGATATAGATCCGAGTTCAATATGTCTGAAGGTAATATCCATGTAACAAAACAGTTTTCCTTTACAATTCTGCAAATTACAAACTTAGCTTTTGCAAATACATATTAGTTAGTTTATACCAACTCTGCATACTGTTGATGTTTTTATAACAGCTCTGTTTCCGAAACTTTAAGCATAAATATTGGCACTGAATGCATGCATGACAAACTGCCGACAAAATGAATGAAATCGTGATGAATCAATCACCACAATTCAAGCTGGGCTATTCACGCTTTGCCTCGCTGAACCACAGAAAGTGGAAGAAACTTATCGTAATGCTAAAAACAAAGGCAGCCAGTTTGTTTTTCCAGTAATCGTGATGTTAGAGAGCTCAGCTAAAACGTGCCTACGGCGATTACTAATGGTCGAGAAATTTTGGTGCTGACGCGTATTTTCTCTCACGCAGAAGCAAGTCGCTTTTAATCGTCGCCCGGCGTTAAATGCAACGTGTTCTTTGTCGCGCAGCCCAAGTGATTATACCCAACCGCACTTAATTACCTTGTGTCAGCAGCAATAGCGACACAGTGGAAGATCAGCGAACTACTACGACTACTTGCAAAAATCTGAAAAAATCAGTTTATGTCGACTGGCTTAGCAAACTCCAATACAAATGTTACTAAAAATTCCTCATGTTTTGTGGCTTGCTGTCGTAATCTACGCATAGAAATGACATATCAGTTTCCAATGATGTGCCTGACGCTTCTTTTTTCAAACCAACCCAGTGCACACAGGGTAAGTCAAGACGGGAAGGTCTCACAAAGCAGCGTTTGTCCAAGCGATAACTGCCCCTCCCCAATGTTAAACATCGCTCTAATGATTGCTCCCTATCAAGCACAACACGAATACAGTAGCTTAGCCTTCAAGGCCGTATTTATCGGCCAAATGTCAATCTGGGCGGTGAGACTCCACAGGCCGCTTTTCTGTCATTACTTGGGTGAACATCCGCAAAAGTTTCGCCACGTGAAGTACTATGCTTCTCGCCCGACCTAAAAAACTATTGTCCGGCGAAATGCCCGTCGATCGACTTTTTCGGTCGCCGCCAAAGTAAACTCTTTTGGCGTCGCGCTTGAGTGATTGCGAGTGGATAGCGCCGCATACCACAAGTCAGTAACACAACCCTCGTTAATTAGCTCCCCACCCATACTATGATCCATAACTTTACTATGTTTTTAGACCACATGTTTTCTGTGATGTTAGGAGAACATATATATTGTTCGCCGATAGGTAATCTTTTGTGGCGATTTTACGTTTTTACAAACTGACCCGGTTTGGTACAGTTTGTGCGAAACGATTTTTATTTGTAAACAAAAGTTTGCATTGTAGGCTATCTTTCCGTATTATACCTTGTGACACGTAACTTCATTGATTTTCGCATTTTGTGTGATTGGTTTAGCCTTTTGGTAATAACTACGCGTTGTGCCTAGTAAAATATTGACAACAAAACAGCAAATACAATAATGAGCTTAATGTAGCGCACACCCTAAAAAAACTTTTCATGTTTTGTCTATGTTTAAAAATAAACATTCGCCAGAGTAATATTTTATAAACCTTTCGGCACCATGACGATGTAAAGGTGTAATACAGATGAATAAAAATGCCTGAAGTCTTTGACGTTTGTACAACTTTTTGTTAATTAGGAAAACACGGTCTTGTTAAGAGTTCGATTTGAATATGCCTTGCTAAAAAGTATTCTTTATTGTTTTTTGAATTATCAAAGCAAAAGTCTTATTGTACAAACAAAGTAACAAATATACTTCCCCACTCTAAAAAATTCATTTACGCTCCAGTGATTATTTGATGACGCACATTTTGGCTCGACTTTTGAAGCGCGAATTGCGTTGCGTTGTTTTGGGGGTATGGATTTGAAAGGTTTGCTGTTACTAACCAAAAACATGCCGTTTATGCACAAAACACTCGAAAACTAACTGATGTAATTGTATCAAGGTGTAATAAACCCAAACTGTTTACACCGTGGTGTTGTTTTATTGTCAATGACTTTTTGCAGAAGAAGGTAGCAGCATAGCTGCATAGGTAATGTCGGAGTTTTCAGCTGGTAAAGTAATTCCTGTTCGAGTTGCTCTGCGCACTCGTCCACTGCTTCAACATGAACTTAACGAAGGTGCAAAAGAATGCCTTACATTCGTCCAAGAAGCACAACAGGTTCCTTATTTACTCCATTAAAAAGTTGTTCTAGGCATTTTTGTACAATTTACCCTGAAAAATGTTTGTATTCCTCTCTGACAGACTGCTTTATCTACTTAATATCTTTCAAATTGTATTCCTAAACGTTGCTTCACAACTGTTATTTAAGTTATAAAACACATTTAATACTTTTTGGTCAAAGAGCCAGGCTGAAAAGCATGCTAAATTAGTTTTTTTTTTCATGATAACTGGTCATTCTCATCTGATGCAAGAGTACGCAATCACCCTAATTTTATAGAATCCTCAAAACTCTACCATTCTTTTAGGACTGACTGAGGAGACTGTAATTAACATTGCCAGCAAGTTTTTAATTTATTTACAGGTTGTTGTCAANTTAAGTTATAAAACACATTTAATACTTTGTGGTCCAAGAGCCAGGTTGAAAAGCATGCCAAATTAGTTTTTTTTTTTCATGATACTTGGTCACCCTCATTTGGTGCAAGAGTACGCAATCACCCTAATTTTGTAGAATCCTCAAAACTCTACCATTCTTTTAGGACTGACTGGGGTGGCTGTAATTACGATTGTGAGCATGTTTTTAATTTATTTACAGGTTGTTGTCAATGGCAACAAAGCATTTACATTTGACTATGTGTTTGATTCATCAATAAGCCAGGGCATAGTATACAAGACAAGTGTTGCCCCCTTAATCAATGGAATATTTAAAGGTATTTTCATTAAAGACATATTCTTTTTAATGTTTGTTTATGTATTCTAGTCTCTGTTTTGTGTTTTATGCAAATGAAATTGTAACTACATTTTTGTGACTTTGAACATGATTTCATTAAGGATACAATGGGACAGTACTTGCATATGGTCAAACTGGAAGTGGCAAAACTTATTCAATGGGTTCAGCTCATTGTGTGTCACAGTCAACTGCTCAAGATGATACAGTTGGAGTTATTCCGAGAGTCATTAATGATATATTTGATGGAATAGAAAGCCGTTCTAAGTTTGAGTTTCTTATAAAGGTTTCTTATGTTGAGGTAAAGTGCAAAGAACTGTTGTGCTATTTTGGGTAAAACATCATTATGAGTTTTTGGGCTTATAGATTTATAAAGAAGAGCTGAAGGATCTTCTTGCACCAGAAGATAACCGTCAGTCTAATTTGGCTATCCGGGAAAACCCTGATGGGTCCATCAGAATAGCAGGTTTGTTACTGTTTTGCTTGTGCAAATAGATTTCAA
>QXVZ01017087.1:0-15165 GCA_008931825.1 Phallusia fumigata | reverse complement strand
CCAAAAACATCGAAAAAAATCAATATATATATGTTTGCAGTAACGGATCACTTAGAACTGGAACCTTCATTGCTCTAGCAAACATTCTCGAACGTTTAAAGGCACAAAAGCGGGTGGATGTATTCCGAACAGTGAAAGACCTAAGAGATATGAGACCACATATGGTCAACAATACGGTAACGTTTTTCTTAGCACTGAAATAGAAGCAACAAAAGGGGTAAGGTAAAGAAGGGCTTTAGTTAAAAAAAGTACATGCCATTGTCTGTGTGCTCATGTCAACAAACTGTATATCACAGAAGCAGAGTTACACATTTTTTAGACAACTGTCATTTCAAAGCTTTTCAAACTGTAATGCGTTGGACAGCGAAATCTTACGTGCCCTCGCCCAAATATTACCCACAACTGGATGTGGTTTTATAAGTGCTATATATTAAGTGTATATTGGATACTTCAACTATATTCGTTTTGTTACAGGAACTCTACAAATATTGCTTCTCGGTCGTGATGCAATATCTGTCAGATTTCGACACTTATTCTAACTACAACTGAACTGTGCAACAAGTTGTAAAGACATATCTGTTACTTACAAGATAATAAAATCAGTTCTGTTTTTACTGCACATAGATAACAGTTCGTAGATTCCATCGTGTATTTGATGTTGGAGATTTACTAAACTGTCAATTGCGTAATCACATTGTCGAAAGTGAAAGTCTGTAAATACCGACGAAGACTGTTAAACATTTGAATACCAAGTAAATCTTTCTTATTTTTATGCAATATAAATTATGTATGCGTGCTTGTAATGGCCGGTGGATTGTGGTTTCTCTGTTAAGCATTTCTCAATGAGCATAAAGATCTAGTTTTTGCTTTTTTGTTTTGCATTTGTTTTTGCACCACGTTCTTGGGCCATCAACTGCCGAATCATTTTTGTTTTTATTTTCGTAGTTTGAACCAGATAACAGTAACACCGTCCTCATCATTGTACACCGTATCTTGCATTTGTAAGAAGAAATAAATAAACAAATCCAGACAGTTTAGCAAATAATCTGGTGAAAAATGGGAGATTGAATAAGTCTGCTTTCGTCAAGCGAGAGGAAAATTCAAACAAATAAAACATGAAGCCGCTTCGCAAAATCAATAACAATCGTTTCCGCTTAAACACAAATATTTATTAGGCAAGTGTTTTTTAAACAAACATCTGTTTCGAATTGCTGGCCAGATACCGCAATATTTTACGTAGCTTAAAAGGCTGAACAGAAACAAACAAAATCTGTGTTTACTCAAAGACACCTAAACGCAACATGGATGTGCATCTGTCCATTGAATTTTTCCACATCGGGCCAAGCGTTTCATTGTGAAACTATACAAATCAAAACTTTCTGCATTCTTTATCAGGGACAGCGAACTTTCTGTTAAAATGGACTTCAATACTTTCCCACAAAAAATAAGAATTCTATCGTTTGGCGTCCACTCTTATTTCAAGCTGTGCGTGAAGCATTAAAGTTTGCGAAAAGCTTAAAAAACGCTATTCCGTATTCAATCACACCAGCCAGTCACGCAAAGGGTGATACTGAATCAGAACGGAAGTTTGTTTGTAAGTGAACCGTTACCGTTGGTCATGATGAATGCCTTTTATCCAACAAATCCTCTAAGCGAGTGGCCTGCATGATGTTGTTCACTGTCAGCGAAGCCAGGAGTTTGTAATAATGTCAAACTCCGACCGGCCCTCGGCTTCACCTAAAGTTCGCTCAACTGATAAGACGCCGGACCGAAACCTCTTAGGCCAAATCGCAGAAGGGCAAGAACTGTCCAACACGCTCAGTCAGCCCTTCGCTGCAATACGGTCGCCCGCCCCCGCCTACGGACGCCAGGCGCGGCCCCCCGCAATAAACTGTTTCAGATCATTAATAGTTGTATGCTGAATTTATTTTCGTATTAAATGTATTTTCTGCTCAGCCATTTTTTATGCAGACCATTAAACTCTTTTATCTGAAACATTAAAATCTTGAAGAAAATTTTTGTGCAAAAAATACCAGGTGTTAAATTGTGGTTGGAAAACATGATCACCGACAGTCACGAAAGTTTCAAAATGACAAAGCCAAAAAGTTAAATTCATACTTTACGATGTACCCTGCCATTTTAGGACAAATCATTTGCCTAGTCAAAAAATGTGGCGTTTATGAAACTTTTGTGAGAAATGAAAGGGTGTGTAGCTAAATTTTTCTACACCCCATAGGTTAACCAACTAAAAATTGTATGCAAGCGCAAATTTGGTAGGGGAGGTTTAATGCGGGACATACTCTTATATGAATCACCACAAGATCCATAATATGCCACACTGTGATGGTGTAAAATAAATATTTGCTTTCCTTGTTTCTAGGCTAAGCGGCAATTAATTATCGTGCAAGTGAAAGGATGGAGTGACGTCGAACGGTCTCCGAAAGAAATGGATTTCGTTACACTCATTGAGGAAATGCAGCGACTAAAGGCCCGACAAAAGTGCCCGTGTGTGTTGTATTTACAAATCCCAAAAGTAAATATACCAACCTACTAAATCGGTTGGCATAGTGATGTGAACAGTCCTATCACTAGACAAAGACAATTAAACGGTTTTAGCAATGAGGCTGATGGTACCTCTTCAAATTTTATTTCGTTTACCTTTACATATGATTCCTGTTCTACATCAATAAAATCAGTTTTGTTACCTCCTAAACCAAAGCACAAATGCAAGTGTAGTCGACTTACGTGAAAATTACAAACTCATTTATTGGTATTTTGTTACGAAACAGGAACAGTTAGTTGGTGTCAAACAACATAGGCATTAGTCCGTAAATGGGTAACGCTAGATTACAGGCATGCTTTATGCGTTCAACCGTTGCCAAGAATAATTTTTAACAGTTTGCTGTTTGGAAATTAACATTTGAAGTTTATAAGTAGGAAAAGTTGTTTTTGTCATACAATTTGACAACAACAAATTGTGGTTGGACATTTGAAATATAATTTCCGCTGTTAATGTTAAAAAGCCGAATATTTATCACACTGATTTACTATTGTAAGGTAAAATATGGTGGTTTGAAAAGTGGTTCACTTTTACTTTTAGGTTGTCCGTGCAAAAATTCTTATCAGAGACTTATTTGCTTTCTTTGGTAGTTTACGCCTGAAGCTGCGAATTGGCTAGCTTGTACAAATAGGGATGGCAAACCAGTTTCATTTTGTGAACAAACATGTCAAGGAACAAGGTTTGTCTTTACAATATTTGCTACACTCGTTAGCGCGCAAACATGCCTACATTTATGTTGGATGTACACCCGGTAGCATGGTTCTTTGTGATGATGGGTGGCGAACAACACATACATCAACAGCAGAGCCGGGGTTTGGAGGAAGGACAAACTAAGGCAGAAAGGTTCAATTTCAGATCCCGATTATCAGTAACTTCCTTTCAGGTGCGTTGAAATGTTTTAGTAAACATTTTAAGGGCGCAGCTTATAAGAAGACGAGTCTTTCTATTATTATTTTTGTTCAGAACGTGGAGTTTACTAAAAAAAGTTTAGCTTGGGCATTTAATAAAACTAGAATGTACCCCCGGACGAATGGCTAAACTTTACTGTATTATAATGAACTCACCTAAAACTATCAACAAAGCTTCATTTTGTGAAGGTTGATGGTGGATTCCACCCCACCCGTTCATTTGCAAACTTTAGAAGCATTTTCTCTTCGTTTTTGACAGAAAACTAAGGTTTAACAAACAAAAACTGACTTTTTATCAGCCAAAATCTGCACTGCCATGACTTTCCGTTACAACATTTTGTTTTTTCTGTTGGTTCAGTATCCGAAGGGACAAACCTACAGTAAGTACAAATAATGTAAAAACCGAACATGTTTAGTTTTTATGCTTGGCGGGTAGAAAAATGTCCAAATAAAGCACAAACCCACCTTAATACTTTCTATACTTGATCTTAAGTAAAGCATAACACTTTTTTATCCNAGTCTTTATGCTTGGCGGGTAGAACAATGTCCAAATAAATCACAAACCCACCTTAATGCTTTCTATACTTGCTCTTAAGTAAAGCATAACACTTTTTTATCCAATTTAAATGAAAGACACAAGTTCATGTCTTTAACTGAAATAAAAGACATAATATAAGATGCCAAGGTGTCTTGCTAAGGAACACAAGTTTGGAAAAAATAAGTTTATGATTCAGGTTGCAACAAGCCAATAAAAAATATGGTTGCGCCAGCACTATAGACAGCAAGCTTACAAGAAACTATTCAATTCCTTTTTAGGTTGCGGAAAGTCTTTGAAAGCAGTGAAGGACAGTTTGTTGATATTATCTGACGATCTTGTGGATGCGAACACTGCACAGGAGAATTGCTCCTTGCTGGGTGGAAATCTTGTCATGATGACCCACAGATCAACACAACTCTGACACAACTCATGACAGAGAAATATACAACAGGTTGTGCAAATGCCTGGATGTGAAATAATCTTTGTAAAATGACAAAACATCTGTTTAACGAAACTTACCTTGTATTGCCTTCCTGATGGACCTTGTATCGCAGATAGACACACCAGCTAAGGAAGGGCCACATATGGGAAATGGATAAAAAAATCAAAATGCAACATAAAAGTACATTGTTTCAGGTTTGCAGCGGGTATATGTTTTCTACCACCCAAATGATCGCAACAGATACAAATACTCGTACAGTCCAACTGAAGATTCTTCTTGGTCGTTAGCTTACCATTTAGGTCATCTTTGGTATCTTTACTTATATTTAAGGTACCTTGTTACGTTTAATAATATTAGGTTAGGTTGTGTACTTTTTTCCAATTCGGCAACTCGTCTTTAATACTTAGACACAGAAGTACATGTCGAAAAAAGGTTTTTAACATCCTGCACTTCGTTATAGATTAACTAGATACATAATTTAGGAATAAAATACATGCAAAAATAAGCTGGACCCTCTGGTTTACTTTAGTGATGGTGCAAATTCGATGAACACAATCAACTTTTGTGACGCGCCAAATTGGGACAAAAAGAAGTGGGGCGTTTTCGTTAATCGTGACTGCGAATATGACTCTGAAGGAAAACCAAGTGGTAAGTGATAAGAAATTTTTGTTTCAACTAAGAACTAGTATGTAACAAATTTCCTAAAAACGTCACGAAACGGGAAAATTATTTAGATGGGTAAAAATGCCAAAAACGTTATGCTTACTTTGAACATATGAAAATAGTTTGTTGAATCCTTGCAGGATGGGACATAAAGTTTACCATGTTTTCCGAAAAATATCCGAAAATAGGCCAAAAGGAGATATATAATTACTACGGTGGTATAGGTTCCAACAAATTGCGAAGTATAAATGATTCCTATGGAGAATTCCAAACCTACGATGGGTCGTTTCTGGCTCCAGGTAAGATTTTTTGTTTTATTGAAATCATAAAATGCAATTAAAACAACACCACAGCCATAGAGCAGACACAACAATGAAGAAGTTATTTATTTTAGATATTACTGTTTTTGTTGGAGCTCGTTACAACACTTCGTTGCATAATTGGTACTGGAGCGATGGATCTCCGGCAAACTTCCCCGTTTCCAACGTCACAACTTGTCAGCAGGGAGCGTTGCATTATGGGATCGGGTGGGAGCAGTCAAGCATGAAATGCAGTGGGGAACCGGCTTACTACGCTTGTCAAGTAAAACGTGGGTGATTACTCAAACGAAAAACATTTTTAGTCAACTACATAATCGAAAATGTGCTACTTCTATTCGGTAGAGGCAAAGATGAGAAATAAAAAATCCAGATTAATTGAGGTCTACTGTACATATAAGATTCTGATCTCCATTTAAATTTTCCTTGCTACATTTATATTTCACGTTATGACTCACTCTTAGTTAGAGCCACTGTGGAGAAATTTCAATGCAACGCCTCAACTGTGGTGGCCAATTGGACTGGACTTGATCGAATTATCGTCAACATCAATTTCAATGCACAGGTAGCATTCAATTTCACACATAATATTCTAACGTGATTTTATTTCGGTTGCCCAATGATGTACTTAGGTTGAAGTTTATGTTGTGGAACTCAACCAAACAACTTACGCACCGTATGCAGATCTATCGACAACCATTGGAAACCTGAGTTTTGCAACCAATTATAATATCATTGTAAGTATATTTAAGTAGCTGGTGAACCAGAACTTGATCCAACCAGGATTCGAATCTAGTGAAAAATCTTTTCGCGTCTGTAGAAAGCGGTTTTTATCCCGACACCAAATTTCGCATTATTTTTTAGCGTAAACCTACAGCTTGCTTTAAATGGTAGACACAAACATTGTGAGTACATGCAAAACGTTCCATCGGGTTTGAAATGAAGCAGACGTCTCGACGGCGTACTTATTGTCGGCACTTCCAAAGTTTTACCAAGAATTGATATAAAATACAATCAACGATGTAAAACGTTTTTGATCTGCGGCAAGAAATATTTTTTCCGGAAAAACATCTTCAGTATTTATAGATTACTACAATTCTTACCGGTTGCCAAAACTCAAACGTCTCAACGTCAGTACCGGTAAGAACTTATGGAAATCCCCCATCGACTTGTTACCCCGCGGGTAAGTAAACGTGATAGAAGAAAGTCCGTGTCCAAATAAAGTTTAACAACCACTTTTGTAGTAAATACGACTGCAGAGACATTTCTATGTAACGCCTCAATTGTGGTTGTCAGTTGGACTGGACTCGATCAACTTATCAATGACAACGGTCTTACAGCACAGGTACCAAAGCTTGGTGTGAATTTTGCACCCTCTGTTGTTGTGTTTGTGTGCTGGTGTGTGCGTGTAGCATTTGGGTCTGTTTTCATAATTTGCAACTTTTAAAATCATTTTACAGGTTTACATTTACGTCAAGAGTTTGAATCAAATCATCACCGTTCCGTATTCAGATAATTCCACAACAATAGAAAACCTCCAATATTCCACTTCGTATGACATGCAGGTAAATACTTTTCGTATTGTTAGGTGGTAAAACATGCAACTCAAAATTCTGCACGTGAGGTTTTGCACTCAGACACCCTACACAGTATGCAGTATGATTACCTGCGGTTCTATGTCAACAAAATTAAATGAGGTTTGCCTTGGGGAAACGCAGGCGCAAGTTATATCTCATATCACACCGCAGTGAAGCTTTGGTTTCGTTACAACTGGTTAAATATACATTTAATTTGATTCAATCACTACCAAAATGCAGCTAGAATTTTCAATATAATCAAGAGTCAATTTATAGCACCTTCTGATTAGTTTTAAACAAGCAAAACATATATTTCTAGTAAAAAGAAACTGAACAGAAGTTTGCAAAGATACAAAACATACTTTTGGCATTTTAGATCACAGTTGTTGTTACTGGTTCCATCACTACAAACATCACATCCAATTTGACAGTAACGACTCCGGGTAATCCCCCTCAAAGCTGTTTTCCTGAAGGTAAAAAACAGTGTACGTTATTCCAAATTGACTGCGAAACTAAAATTGCACGAATTAATAAGTAAAGTATTTAACTTGGGTAATAATTTCACAAACAGCAAGTGAAGGCGTACATTACCAATTGTGTTTGCAACTAAACAATTTGCTTTTGTTGTTTATCCGACTTTGTCGTTTAGCAAATACAAACACGAATCCCAATCAACAAGCAACAAGCTCTGAAACGACTGCTGGTATTTCAAATGCCAACACGGTAGCCAATCAACCGGCGATAAGCTCTGGAATGATTGCTGGTCTGGTGATAGCAGTGTTGCTTCTGGTGCTTGTGATTGTTGGAATAGTGGTTTTGTTTATTCGACGAAGAGACAGGTATGCCTCTAACTGATATGACTGACTAAAAATTAAACATTTTGACCTTATTAAGTATAATAATTAACACTTACAAACGATTTTTGAAAGTATCAAAGGGTATTTAATACATTTCTCTGGTTTCTTTAGCGAAAGTTTGGAATTAAACGTTGTGTTTTCCGTCACCTAACTAACAGCAGACCTTCGAAAACGAAGTGTTGCGTAACATATGCTGAGTTAAAACGTTAACTGTCGGTGCAAGAGAGCTTCTGAGGAAACAAAATTCCCTTGTATTTTGCAGGCAAAGCAAGAGGCAAACTTCACTAGCAGAAGTTTCCAATCATCAATTATCTGGGCCACCACCCCCAGGTGACGTTTATAACCTATACTTGACTCTTTTTACTTCGCTGCCATTTATTCGGTGGTTGGAAAATAAGGAAAATGAAGTTTGGAAAAAGCCAAATTTGCCATTTTAATCGCACGTTGCTTTCGATATTCTCTATTAGTTACTTACGCACAACACAATAAAGTGGAAAAAAAACATGTATATTGTTATAGTACTTAGTCGAATTGCGCTTAAAGTACTAAGATTTAACAATGCGAGAAGTTAATGAAAATTCTGCGAGAGCTTATCGAACGCTTAAAATTAAATGAACAAAACAATATCATTTATACTATAATACTATTGATATCTAAACTGGCCGAATTCGTTTGCACTATTTTTGCAGGTCAAGTCGCAACCAGTCCATACACAAACATGCCACTTGATGTCGGGACAAATACAAACAGCAGAGTCACCAACTTGTTCGACGTGTACAAGAAAAATGCTGAGTCAGGATTTCTTTTTGCCAAGGAGTTCAAGGTTTGTTGAGTCAATAAAAACAGGGAGATAACTACGTACAGTCGAACATTTTACGTGACGTAAGAGATGAAAATGACGTAACGGTTAAGGAGCTACCTCAACAACAAACTAACCCAGAGGGAAGCTATATGCGACAAACGTTAAAGAATATCAGGGTATTGCTCGTCTGAAACCGTTAAATACTCCTTGAGTAAAATGATGTTTTTAAAACCTGCAAAGGGTAGAGCAGAGAAAACGGTTAAGAATACTTCCATTAGAGGTATAGTATACATTAGAGGTATATAAGAATACTCAAAAATGTTTTTGCCATTGTTTATTATATATTTTCTTGTATTGTTTTATTTGTTGTTATTTCTTGTATTGTTNAGCGGGGCACTTTCACCAGCCGGGACCAAAGTCTATCTATCAAACCCCCCCCCCCCTGGCCGTGTCTGATAGATAAACTTTGGTTCTGGCTGGTGTAAGTGCCCCGCTGCTTGCCGCGAGATCAAAAAACGTACCGCAAACCGGTAGACGCATCTTGTGTGAATCGCCCTTTATGCTCCCGTAGCAAACCAAGAAAACTCTTTAGATTTAGTTTTGTCGCAACCACGTTAGGTGCCAGCAAATACATGAAATACTGTTTGTGTTGTTACAGGAGCTCTACAAGTATTGCTACTCGGTCGTCATGCAATATCTGTCAGATTTTGACGCTTATTGCAACTACAAGTAAACTGTACCAAAAACTAAATTCGGACTTACTAGACCCTGAAAGATATACCACCCGCAGTTAGGTAAAATTGTAATATGAGGGGAAATAAATTTGAAAGTTTCTATCGTGGTTCTGGGCTGCACATTGTCATGCCCAATTGTGACACTTGTGTGTGTTATTTATTGTCGAAACTTTTGCCGCTTTATAATGTTGAACGCTGTAGAGCATGTTATAATTTAAAATAATCTATTATATTTCACGCAATAAGAATTGTGACGTCACACATCTTTTCCGGAGGGATTTTGTTTTTTTGAACGTTTTGTTTGTTGATTTTCGTGTAATACACAATGCAAACAATGCCGATCGATGTTCTTACGCATTTAACTGTCAAATCACAAAGCTAGGGTATTTACAAAGCCCAAAAGCAAACACACCATGTTATCAGTCTTATCATCAAACAAAGACAAATAAACGGCTTAAGCAAAGGGGCAGGTACCTCGTCAGGTTTTTATTTCGTTTACCTTTACACATGATTGTTACACAACAGAAAAATTTGGTTACCTCTTGAACCAAAGCACAAATGCAATTTCTTGACTGATGTGAAAATTACAAACCAATTTATTCGTATTTTATTATGAAACAGGAATATTTGGTTGCTGTCAAAGAGCATATGCATTAGTGAATAAATGAGTTGGGCTGGGTTACCAGGACGCTTTGCGCAATCAACCGTGGCCAAGAATAATTTAAAATTTTTAATCATTGTATTACGTTTTGCTGGACGTAAATTGACGTTTGAGATATTAAGAAGTTTAAAAGTGAAAAATGTTGTTTTTGTTTTGCAATTCAACAATAATAGTCATTGGATGACTTTTCGAAATAGAATTTCCCCTATTAATGTTCAAAAGCCAAAAGTTTATCGCAACGATCTACTGTTGTACTTTCAACATCCTTGATGGCTCAATAAAGTTGAACGTGGTGGTTGAAAAATTATTCACATTTACTTGTGAGTTATGTTTGCGACAAATTCTGATCAAAGACGTATTTGCTTTCTTTGGTAGTTTACGCTTGAAGGCTTTAACAAATAAAGAAAACATCCAGTTTCATTTTGTGAACAAGCACGTCTTGTTTGCCGAATCAATGCTGTTACAGGTTATTGTTTCGTAAAAACGTCTAGTCCTTGTTCACTGTTCTTCTTTCGTATGTTTCTAAAACAATACGGAACGCACGCATACTTACTATCGTGTATACCATGGAATAAAGGTTCTTTGTGGTATTAGGTGACGATATCAACATATGCATCACAAGCAGAACTGGACTTTGAGGAAGGACAGACTATTGTAAAAAGGTTCATTTTCAGGCCACGGGCTATCAGTAATTGCTAAAACGTTTTAGTAAACTTTTTTCAAAGTTCAGTGCGTATAAGGAGAAGAGTTTATCATTATTATTTGAGTTCATGCCGTTTTTTCCCATTTGGTCACTTAACGCATGATATTATGAAAAAGAAAGTCTTTATCCTCGTTGAAAAAACCTAAGCAAATTTGTTCACAATCGAAGTGCAATAAAAACATTTAGCGGGCAAGACAAATTTTAGAGAGTCAAACTTATTTAATACAAGATCTGGCTTGCGCAATGCATGTAGAATTCACAAAACAAATTTAGCTTGGACAAATAATAAAACTATGGTGTAAGAATAGATTTCATCGAACAGCTAGATAAAAATTTAAACCTAAACTTTGATGTTTGCATAAATATTTCGTCTAAACATAACCCAAAATATTTATTGTGTAATGCCTAAGTCTGATTAACACACAACACATGTCAGTAGCCATGGGTCTATTTGTTTTTTTTCACGCAGCGGTTCTTCTTTTCATGTCAATATTATCACAGTTGGTTAAATTACTAACTAAACGGTTACTCACAAACAAAACAACAATGCTTTTGAAACATCGCCAGCAGACAGATGCATAGTGAATGGGTTTGGCTTTGTAATGCTATTGTATGAATAAGAAGTATAAAGTAATAGGAAGTCGTATGGTGAAGAATGAACGGTCGTGTGACGCCAACTAAACTCAAGCAGTTTGCCTACTGCGGGTTTCAGTTGTTTCCGAGTACAGCACAGTGTAAGATAGTTGCTGTGCACCTTTTGCAGTAACTGGACTTTGTTCGCATGAACATGAGCTCAGTAAGCAAAATCCGCAGCTCGTAGCTAAGCAATGCAGCAAATTTGTGTTTCTTATGTTTGCAACTCGATTCTTATCACCAAAATGTATTGACAATAAACTTTTGTACTCTTAAGATTGATTGTAGACTCCCGATCATCAACAACAACGTTGTTTCTGGTAACAGAAAGTAACATCAAAATAGATTTTTTATTTGTCCAAATTTAAACTGGGATGACAGGTCGTTATTTTATCAAGATTTTGCTGTTTCTGTTGATTCGATACTCGAAAGGAGAAACTAACAGTAAGTAACGTATTGTCAAATTTGTGTTTTAAGGCCGTAATGTCATCTAATAAACATAGGAACATAGGACACGCAATTTAAAACACAAAGAGAAACTTGTATATGAATGCACTGTACATAATGAATCATGCACGAGTACGATTGTCAAAACGTTTGCAGTACAATTTATTTACTAAATCCAATGACTCTATCTAGTATGTTTCTTAACTAACACATTGTAATACAAACGCTTCGACAATTGCTGTTGTCATCATCAGAGCACTGAATTTTTAATCGATAAAAAATACATACTGTTTTCGATTTATCCGTGGCTCGCTTGAGGCAATACAATGACGGCAAACTATTTCGCCGGTACTCAATTATTAGGTTGTGAAAAATCATTGGAAGCAATGGAAGACAGTGTGTTGACATTATCTGACGATCTTGTGGATGCGAACACTGCACAGGAGAAATGTTCCTTGCTGGGTGGAAACCTTGCCATGACTGATGACCCACAGATCAATACAACTCTGACTCAACTCATGACTGAGAAATACACAGCAGGTTTGATTTGATGATAGATAAAATGTAACAAATAGAAAATGGAATCTTACTATTTTAAACACTTACTATACTACTTGCCAACATGGATAAGTAAAACTGAAAACAAATATCATCCCATGTCCAAAAATATATTTATTAAATCCTACATTACGAAAAAACTTATAAATCCAAATTTTCAATGAATTATCAGGTTTCCAGCGGGTTTATATTTTTTACGACTCCATTAAATATGAACGATACAAATACTCGTACGATTCAACCGAAACAGATTTCTGGAAGAGTACGAAACAACTCGGACATCTGTGGTATTTCGATTTGTATACGAGGTAAAATCCTTTAAAAGGAAGGAACTAATCATAAATAATAAAAAATGAAAACTTTTTATTGCATGTTTGACCAACTGCAGCAATCCTGAAAACACGAGTCAACCAAATTTTCTTCTGCGATGCATGGATAGGCCAGGACAATTACAAGTGGGGTGTGACTATTGGATACGACTGTCAAGGCAACGGTGATTGGAATATTTTTGTGATTGTCTGTGCACTAACATCTCACTCAACTTAATTACAATAAGAGGTTGACACGCAGGTTTTTTTGCTTTTAAGCCCAAACATATTCCCAAATTTTTTATCTAAACGCATTTAAAACCGAAAATGTCTTGTCAAAATGAAGAATAAAATTTGCTGACGTAGGCCTATAATCAGGTTTTCTACAGACATGCAAAACGACAAAACTTTAAATAGTGGGCTTTTGGGTTAAGCTTATCCTTTTGAAACAAATTACTCATTCACATCACACCTCGTTCGAAGGCACATTCCCAATCGCTATCGCAAGCAACATGGCTTCGAACAGCCGTAGTTTTTGTTAGTTGTGAGATGTATGAGCGAAAACGCTTTTCAAATTTCAAGGTTTTAGTTCAAACCTCTAAAAATTTAATTAGCACTAAAAAGCACACGAAAAATACATATAGAGTGCATTTTTATCAATTAAATAACCGCTTGCAGGATGGAACTTTCAGTTCAAATTGTTTTCCCATAACGAGAACCCAAAAGGACAGAAAGAGATTTATAATTATTACGGTGCTGAGTGTCCTGCTGTTGGCTCGTATAAATTGCGCAGTGTCAATGAGTCATTTGGAAACATGGTTGACTACAGACGATCGTTCCTGGCACCAAGTGAGTCATGTTTTCTTATGACAGTACCAGGACAAAACCATTAGCAAGTATCAACAATGCATAAATACTGTAAATTTTTCTCTTTGTAGATATTAACATTTTCATTGGAGCTCGGTACAACACGTTGTTGCATAGTTGGTATTGGAGCGACGGATCTCCGGCAAACTTCCCCTTTTCCAACGTCACAACTTGTCAGCAGGGAGCGTTGCATTATGGGGTCGGATGGGAGCAGTCAAGCATGAACTGTAGTAGGGAACCGGCTTACTACGCTTGTCAATTAAAATGTGAGTGAATTAAATCCCCACATTGACATTTAAAGTTGTACACGAAAAGGTATGGCCTTTTCCTCACTGCATGTATATTTCACATCGTAAACTCACTATTTAGTCAAAGCAACTGTAGAGACATTTCAATGCAACGCCTCAACGGTGGTGGTCAGTTGGACTGGACTTGATCAAATCATCAACAAACACAATCTCATGGCACTGGTAGAATTCAGTTTGATTTTCCGTAAAAAACTGCAAGAAATACGCGTGTTGACAAAACTTATATTCAGGTTGAAATTAATGTTTTGGAACTCAACCAAAGAACTTACGCACTGTATGCCGATCTATCGACAACCGTCAGAAACCTCAGTTATGCAACAGATTATAACATTAAGGTAAGTTTATTTATTAGTTAGCCCTGAACCAGAAATTTGCGAAAAAAAAAACATTTGGGGCTGTGAAAATTTAAGCCAAAAGGTAATTATAAAGGTCTTAAAGAGAACATCAATATTTACAGATCACTACAATGCTCACCGGTTGCCTAAACTCCAACGTCTCAACATCAGTACCGTTAACAACTTATAGAAGTCCCCCATCAAGATGTTATCCCCCAGGTAATTTAACGTGCTGGTATATCAATGTAGTGTTTTCTATTTTGATGTTTACCAACGACTTTTTGTAGTAAAAACGACTGCAAAGACGTTTTCATGCAACGCCTCAATTGTGGTTGTCAGTTGGACTGGACTTGATCAATTTATCAACACCAACGGTCTAACAGCGCAGGTATTAAAGCACGATGCGAATTTTGTATCGTTAATTCTCTGTTACTTTGTTAATACGCTTTGCACTTGAGAATTTGTGAATGTCAAGGCACTGGTAATACTATGTTTTTTTGCTGGTGTGTGAATGTTGCATTTGTGGCCGTTTATAATTTGCGACTTTAAAAATCTTTCCAAACATGTACTTGTGCCACCAATTGCATCCAGGTTGAGATTCACGTCCAGAGTTTGAATCAAACAATCTCCGTTCCGTATTCAGATAATTCGAAAACAATAGAAAACCTCCTCCATTCCACTTCGTATGACATTTGGGTAAGCAACATTACGTATTAATAGATTCTATGTTATTAATAGGTAAAACATATTAACACCAACAACTCATATTTATGCTTGTCAGGTTTTCATGAATCTAGACAACGTGAGTCTGTTGTCAACGTTATTAGTTAAGGTTTGATTTAAACAAACCTAAAGGAAAGTTGAATTTCGCATTTTACCGCTTGAGAATTTTGGTTACGTTGCAACTAGTTCCGACAACATTCCATTTGACGCGTTAAACATAAGTG
>QXVZ01017080.1:0-12884 GCA_008931825.1 Phallusia fumigata | reverse complement strand
TATTTGAAATATAAGTCGAAAAATGAGGTTAGTTGCCACTTAATTTTTCGTTTTTGTTATAAAGCTGTTACTGATACTAGAGCTAAATGTGGAAAAATACCCTCAATTCACAATGGTTTGACAACATCATAAACAGGCAACAGGATTATAAGTGGGAGTTTGGTATAGTCCTCTAAGACTTTGCTGATCTTAGTTTTGGCGCGCGGCTTACAAGTTATACTGACCGGAATACCAAAACGAATCTTTCAGGGCGATAAATGGAGACAGGACACAAATGCAGAGCTCAGCAGTGGATTTGCCTGGAAACAAGGAGCAAGAGGACACACTAAAGGAATTGTTGTTTGGAGTAAACCTTGTTGGCTCGATACAAAAGATCACGGAAAAGTAGTAAAAAAGAAATACAATCTAGAGGATAATAAAGTTGTCAATGTTTTCGCAGGTTGCTGTGTTTCTCATGGACACCCAAGGTTTGTTTGATCAAGAAAGTTTTGAACGAGTGGATATGCAACTTTTCACTTTAACTTGGCAAAGGTTATCAACTCTATTGATCTTGGGAAATTAAAGGTGTGTCTAAAATCTTACAATTTCTTTTTTTAAATGTACGTTCGGTGAACATATTATTTAATTTTGTTGCAGACATTCTCCGAGTTTTATGCTCAAATCAGTCGCTACGACAAAGAGAAAGCATATCAGGTTATTCCTTTGTTTCAAAAAGAATCATTGTGCGTTTATTCAATTTGTTTTGTAAGATTTTAAAGCGATTTCTAACAAAGCAAGACTTTCAAGATAGTCACGGCCCACGGAAAGCTGTAAAATATGTAAAAATACAAAATACGTTCGTACGTATATAGTCTATAATGCTTACGAGAAAGTGATCGAGCGAGGGCATTTTTACCATAAAGCCATCTAGAGGGGACGTTATAGTTACTTCAGGCATATTTTAATTGGACCCATTTATAGGCCCATTTTTTTCAAAAATTCTCGGTAAAAATTTTTTTGAAGCATAAAAGTTATGAAACGGAACCCACAACATGATTTACGTCAATCCCACATTGTTTGTTTTACTGTTATGCTCACAATGATTCAACCGCCGAGCTATACCTACCTTATTGCAATTTTTTCGATATTTCGAAGTTGATGACTTTAGTTTGGGTCAACCCATCAGGTCCACTGGGTTGAAGCTATTCCTCTTAAGTTTCTCAGGGAAACAAAAGTTAAAGAGACAGGATTGGAATTGCGAGCACAAGGCATCGCACTTACAATCGACATATAGCTGCTGGCCAAAATAAATGGTAGATATATGCAAAAAAAGAAAAAAAAAATTTGTTAAACCACAGTGGCCGCAAGGCTGTCTAGCAGTTTTTACTACTGCAGAATTATAAACATATGACAGAGCGTATGCTAAAGTACAATGCAGCATCGGAGTTAGTAAAACTGAAGTGGTATGCTAAGGGCACACAACAATCATAAGTGTCCCATATTTATTTAGAGTTGATCTTGTCACTGTATCTAACAAGGGGATTCTCTTGGCATTGAATCCTAACCCTCATTAAAGCGCCACCACACTTGCCCCAACGTTAAACGTTTTTAAAAGCGCATTTTTTTGAAAGAATCATTCAAATACGCCGAATTCGACCTCTAATGCCGTGCAAATGATACCCAGTTAATGTCCGGAGGAACCTTCCACAGGCCTCAAACCCAGGGCAGTTACCATAGGGTTTTCCCTGTGGTAATAGCACTGGGTTTGACATCATTCAGCTCAACGTGGAAGGACTCACCTCAAGCAAGCTTATCATCATCGAGTAGCTTGCCAACAACAACAAAGCCTCGATCATCCTACTCCAGGAAACCCATTCGACAACATCTGCCCAGCTAGCACTTCCTAACTACGTGCCAGCCGGATTCATTCCAAGCAGAGGGCAAGGCCTTACAGCCACGTTCGTTCGACAAATCCAAATTTGGTCGCCGAGGGCCAATCTTCCACTACATCGGAGATTGAGTGGCTTTGTACTAAAGTTCACGACAACAACATTGTAAACGCGTACAAGCTACCGCCCTCTTAAACGTCAACCACGTCCATCCCGGTGTTCCCAACCCCATGTATCTATGCTGGCGATTTCAACTGCCAGGAAGCGCTTTTGCCTGACCACTAACGACGAAGCAATTAAGAAACCTTCCATCTCCCACCAGCACCGACGTAAATCAAGCATACCAAGACATTTGCAACCTTGTTATAGGAGCGGCTAAAAAGACCATCCCACGTGGCTATCACAAGACCTACACATCATGCTGGGATGAGGAGTGCGACCACCTCTACAGCACCTTTCTCGGCGCTGTCCCGGGTACTGAGACAGATGCAGCTGCTACATCATTGCTCATCTCAACGAACAACGTTTCCGCCAACGCCGTTGCATCGCAACTAGTAAGAAATGGGACCTTCAAACCACCCGACCAGCCGCGAGTCATCACGACTCGTGGCCAAGAAAGTGTCGGTCTTACGGAGAGCCAGCGGACCAGACAATCAACCTCTCACCCCCCGACGACTATCTCTGCCCGGAGTTCCATGCTGGGACTGCACTGAAGTCTTGGCTACGCGTGTTCCTTAACTTGCACCACCTCAAAATTCATCTAAACCAGCGATCTGCCCGCCGCAGTCTTCAAGAAGTATGCGTACCCTAACGACCTTGCCATTATGCATAGCGACGGAGACTGGCGGTGCGTGGAGAGGACCCTCAGCCAGGACATGACGGTCCTGCCGTCCCAACCTACCTCGACGTGCATCTGGAGGGGACACTCACGAACGTCAGGAAACAATGGGCAAAAACTTACTTCCCGCGTGGCACTTGTCAGAAGACTGGCTGGCACGGGCAGGGGTGCGAGAGCGGACATCCTCCGCGTATCCTGCCTAGTCCTCATCTCTGCCCCAGCCGAATACTGCGCGTCTGTGTGGGGCAGGGGCGCTCATACCCATCTTGTCGACAAGTGTCTTAACGACGCCATGCGCATTTTGGTTGCCTACGCCCCACATCAAGTCAAGACCTACCTATCCTGGCAGGCATCCAGCCCACCGACCTTCGCCGTAGGGGAGCTACATTATCTCTAGGTTGCCGTGCCCTGTTGGAACAATATATACTTCACCATATAATCACAGGACCGGCCGAACTTAACTGAAAGCTAAAATCAAGACGCCCCTTTGCATATAGGCTGCAGGACAGCTATGGTTTAGGTGCAGTCGAATGGATGATCTCCAAATGGAAAGAGGAGTGGGGAAGCATGATTACCCTTCTCCACCACTACTGTCCCAACCCCTCCCTACAACCACCTGGATTGGTCCTGCCTAGGCGGGCCTGGTCTCTCCCTAACAGGCTAAGAACTGGGGTTGGGCGCTTTCGGTCATTACAAATGGGTCTCCCTCTGCGGCCTGCGAGTGTGGTGTGGAGGAACAGACTGCAGACCATATATTCTCTCGATGCCCCATATACCGTCCACCAAGTGGGGAAAATGGTCTGACAGTCGTGGATGACGAGACTACTTGCTGGCTGCTCGCCCGCTGCCCGGACACTGGAACTGGAAACAAAACCATTCATATACGAAAGAAGAAGCCCGGATAACCTGAGAAATACAGCTTTTGATAGTTGTCCACGTTTTTCCCAACGCTTGTTGTTTCACCCTAAAATTAGCTAAAAAAATCCGACAACCACCTATAAAATCCGACAACCTACCAACCTTGGTTTCAGCCCTAAAGTAGGAAAAAAGTACAATGGCGCTGTTACGTCATACGTAAAACTAGCATTATGGCACAACTTGGGGCTATGTGACGTAAACGATGTCACAGTCACATTCTCGAAAGGCCGACTTTATTCGGACGAGGTGCATTTGAAAAGACACACTTGCAATGACCATATGAGCGGGCTAAACAAATGACTGTCGTCTGAACTANCCCGCTGCCCGGACACTGGAACTGGAAACAAAACCATTCATATACGAAAGAAGAAGCCCGGATAACCTGAGAAATACAGCTTTTGATAGTTGTCCACGTTTTTCCCAACGCTTGTTGTTTCACCCTAAAATTAGCTAAAAAAATCCGACAACCACCTATAAAATCCGACAACCTACCAACCTTGGTTTCAGCCCTAAAGTAGGAAAAAAGTACAATGGCGCTGTTACGTCATACGTAAAACTAGCATTATGGCACAACTTGGGGCTATGTGACGTAAACGATGTCACAGTCACATTCTCGAAAGGCCGACTTTATTCGGACGAGGTGCATTTGAAAAGACACACTTGCAATGACCATATGAGCGGGCTAAACAAATGACTGTCGTCTGAACTAAGAATTTTGTTTAGTCGCTGCTGTTTCTTGTTCGGGATTGGCAGGACATGTCGTACGAATTTGACCACGAAGGAGGACGCCGATACCTGAAGGAGATGTTTGGAGATCAATCAACATCAAAACAAGGCAAAGCTCTTCAACTTAACATCCAGCTAGCATTTGGAAAAATTGAATGTGCTTTGATACCATACCCTGGTAAAAAGCTTACACATCGCAGAATTGATGCCCCAGCAGCAAAAATTGGTGGTAAGTTGACGCAGCAGTTCATAAAAATGATAGTTTACGAAGATGCAGCAACATTTCCATCAAACCAAAATCTGGGTTATCAAGCCCAAAGTAGGATAATTTTCTCGAACTTTAGCTTTTAAAAGTCCACTTTCTCTCTAGTCCCTAATCGCGGCCTATGTAGGTAATAATTAATTAAATTACCAGGCTGCATAAAATACAGCAAATGTCTTTTCGAATCTTTCGTATGTAGTCAAGGGTATACAGCCTTAATAGATCCAACGTGCCATCAGTGACGTCACAAACAAATGAAAACTTTGTTCTGATGTCCATCAAGCAATATTTGCTGAGCATGGAACAGTATTTACGTCATGTCTTTTTAGACATCGATGATGACTTTCTACAATGTTGTGATAAAATTTTCGACGAGATCTTCAAAGAGCCGATTGTTAAGAAATTGAAAGACAAACCAGTCACTGGAGAGGACATTACAAACTTGGCTTACACTATCTCAAGCCTCATTGAATTGGACAACTTTGGCGTCGATGTTATGTGCCAGGTATAAAATTTAGCTTTGATCCTGCAGTATATCGTTTACAGCATGACTAATTGCTTCAGGGTGTAGCAAAGACCTACCTTCAAAAAGTAACATTGCGTTGTGAGGATATTTTTTTACAGCCAATCACGGTAAGCGCTGATTTGATTTGCCATATATTAGAAAATACCTTATTTTAAACAACAATTAGAAGGATGTGCGAGGGAAATGTCGACCAAAAGAGGAGTTGAAATCGATGCATCACAAAGCTGTTTGTGAAGCAATGACAGTTTTTGACGATGAGAGAAAACTTGGAGATCGCACCGAAATAAAGAAACACCGTGACAACCTTCAAAGCTCTTTGGATGACCGTTATTTCATGTTTGGCTGTTACAACGATTACTTGCAAGTAAGCGCATCGCTAATCTAATCACTTACCCCGGCATTGTAAAACCCAAGGAAGTATAAAGGAGACCACCTGTGAATGGCAATGTTACATTTTACAAAATGTTTTGCCAAAGAAAATGATTTTTTACAGGTGTTTATAAATTTTTTAGATAAAAATGTTTCGAAGCAGATATTTAAATTTTTGCATGTGTTTTTGCAGGTTGGTGTTAAGGAACTGTACGGGAAGTTGTTGGAAGAGTGTGTTAAAAGTTTTCGCAACCAGACAATGGATTTACAGTTACACGATGTAAATGCCTTCGGAAATGCACCGCGTTATGCATTTAAATACATTGTTGCGTGCATTTAGGCCATTTCTGTTTTGCACATTGACTATAACCCGTAGTTTGAAAGACCGGAAGTCCAAATTTAGGACTATGGAGGTTCACTTTTTTGAAAAATTGAGCAAAGGGGTCAAAATTAGTAATATAAAGCTTTCCCATCAACGAGTTAACACACAAATGAATTCAATCGACTCAGAGACCCTTGTAATATGCGCTGTTTTCCTGCAATACAACCAGAGTGTACTTTAAATGTGTGTTAAACAGTTTCCATCATCATCAACAATTCATCAAAAACACCAAGCAATTTTTTATTCAGGTCGATTCGTCGGACGAAGCAAAATTTTCAAGTGATGTTCAATTTCTTAAACAAAAAGCGCTCTCAAAGTTTGAGTCGACACCACAAAACGACTTTCCCGATTCAGATATCAGAAACGAATACAAAAATTTGTTGGTAAAAGCTATCAACATTGAGGGTGACATGTACGAGCTCCTAAGCGACTTAAAAATGGTAGGAATTGATGTCTGGTATAAGACCATTTCTTGTTTTAGTGTATATTCACCTGAACACGCGAATTTCAGGTTTACAAAAATACTAAATTAAAAATAAGACTTCGTTTTGATGCAGATAAGCCTTGAAATTACTTTTCGCAAAAGAGTATTGGAAGCGATTGATCTCTTTGAAGTCGGGATGAAAAAGGTGAACCAACACTAAGAATGCCTTACATTACGTCGGTTATAAGTCTGCTACGTTTGTTCAGAATGAGACAATCAAAGAAGCCGCACAATCAGCCCAAATAAAATTTGAAACAGAAAAATATGCTGGTGTGGACACTGCCTTACCTATCACGCAGGCGCACACACAGAAATTTGAACGCTACCTGAATGAAATCGAAAAAGTATACGCAGAGCAATTATCCATTAGAAAGGTAAATAATGTAAACCCTATGCAAATTAGAGCGCACGAAAAATAAATAAACGCAAGAATGAAAATTACTAATTACGTCGGATATTTTCGTGGCTCTGCGATGTCATAGAACAACGTACAACGATTTGTTTTAAAATTGTTTTATAAAGCTTGATAAACAAACACCTTGTTGGTTTTTGCTCTACTGCTTAGCCTACTTATTTTCTTGTATTGAAACTATACTAGTTAACATCAGAAAGATGTATTAATTATTACTTTTACATTCCAATTTTGGGTATGTCTGTTTGTTAAAGTTCCTGGGGTTTTCGGTCCAATTACAAGTTCATGCACCCTACATTAACCATGAATTCTTCCAGGCCACATCGTCGGTGGAATGTTTTCCTATAACATTCGATGAAGTGCGAAAGTGCATTAAAACTGAAACAGCCAAGGTAAACTTTCTGAAAAAAACTTGTGTTAGCGCACGATAGACTTCTGTGGTATGTTTTGAATCCCATCAACCGGCAAAAGTTTTTTAGTCTACCTCCTGCCGCAGGTGAATGCTGAGAAGGCCTGCTCAGGTTTAGCATTGATGATTGTCAAGACTGTTTAGGTCCAGATCAAAATTTACATGCACTTGCGTTTCATTTATAGTTGTTAAGTATTGACTATTCGGCGATCGCCAAAGTCAAGTTGTCGTGTGCAACAAGCAGCAGGTCACTGCCGGCCATGAATCTACGTATGGCCCGGCCACAAGCCTACTTGCTCAGTAGGCAGAGAGCGCCAACACCAGATAGATTTCTGATTTCCACAGGTTTAAAAGCGAACGCGGGCTAATTTTTTAAGTACATTTCTTGCTGCATATATGGTAGGTCGGCTTTTATTTATCTTTACGTCTTAGTAATGGCAGTTATGCAATGTATCTAAGAGTTATCTAAGAATCACACTTTCTACAGGAAAAAGTGGGCTCACGCGATATTCCTAACATGCTTATCAGAGAAGTTTTGGGGAAAGTTTCCAGTGCCCAACGAGTAGGTCTCGACACAACCATAATCGATATGTGCGAAAACGAATGGAATATGCAGAGGTTTAACCAAAAACTCGACCGGGTATCGTCAATCAGTTCACCTTTTGTGGGAAAAAAATTGGCATTAAAGTGTTAATTGATTTTTGATTGTAGGAAATTGAACAGATCGCTGTGTTAGAGGCTCAAGTGGCGGTTATAAATGAGATTAGCGATGCGGCGGAAATGGAAAACACAAAAAAACATTTCACCATATTTGGGGTAAACCAGTTTTGGAAAGAAAATTGTAAATGCAGAATGCAATACAGAACAAGCTTTTTGAATGTCTCGTTGTCAATATTTTTTTCTAATTTTTTTGTAAACAAGAAAAAAAACAAAGATAAAAATTGAAAACCATAAACTTTAGCTTCCTTTTTTTAGATGGAAATTCCATTGCTTCAAAAAAAATGTTCTTTGAAACTCGTAGAAGAGAACCAAATACAAAATGCCAAAGCATTGTTTGAGTCAAAGGTATCCAGTTTTGCTGACGAATTGTTTGTTGCACAGGCCAGAAGGTCCTTTGAGAAAATGCTAAACAAACTGGAGGACATTTTAAAACGAAAGATACAGTTGGTGAGTAACAAAGAGTACTGCATTTCATCTCACACGTTTCCTTGTCACAGCAAGACAAGCTCTTCATCTTTACACAAACACCAGCAGTTTACTATATCATTAACAGTTAATCGTATATTCACTTATAGAACCAAAAAGGATTGGAGGAAAAAGCTACAAAGATCCAGTCGGCAGTTATTTGGGGATTTTGTGAAGAAATGAGTCAAGTTAGTAAAACATAGGAACTACAGTGGTTGTAGTTCCTGGGATTTTGTGGCAGTGTTGGGCGAAGAGTCTTATAAGTCGAGGCAAGTCAGGTCGCTATAGTGTGTCGAGAAACCTTAGTGCAGAGGCGGAAGGCTTTTTTCGCACACTCATTTTTAAGGTCAAAAAGGTTACGTAAATACCAGGCACAACGTCTTTTAACACATGGAAAAATCTCATTTTTGTGCACCACAGACCAAGGGAACCAGCTTGAAAATTGAAGTGAAATTATAAAAATATGTTCAATAACTCCCCTATCAGCGTGATAAAAATTTTTGGTCAAGAAACTGCTTGAAACTCATTTAGCCTTTAATCGGACTCGATTCCAGTCATTAACTCGAATTACCCCAACACTGCCATGTGGAGCCTTTTAGTTTCCAAACCGGGTTTGCATGCATAAGGTGAAAGCAATATATCGAAATGAAAATACTCCCGTTATATGGTCCAATTTACAAATGACCACAATTCCGGTGCAACTGTAGGAGCCAGAATACACTGTGACAAAAGATCTAGCTCAATTGAACAACCCTGTTTATTCACTTCAAAACTGTATTTTATTAAAAAGCGGTCCGCAGCTTTTAAGTAAATCGTTAAAGGATCCAGAGTCTTAAAATGGTTGAGATTAAAGGTTGACCATTGTTGTAGGTCAAAGCTTGTTTGTAAAAAACAATTAGCAAACCAAGGGCATTTCCAAAAGTGTGCTGCGACGATACCAAAACTTGCTCATATGGCCATGGGACGCACAATTTTTCAAATGTTTTGCAGGAATTACGTGGAAAATGGGCAAAAAATGAGTATATGGACCAAATTGAAAAGGACGCCACGGATCTCTGGAAATCTGAGATTGCCAATATTGCAAAAGCCGACTTGACCACTGAGAATTTGATAAAATCGTTCGACATCGCACTTGAAGCTCAAATGTTAAACTGGAGAAAGGTCAACCAGTTTCACACAGCAGCTTTTCCCATGGAAGTGACAAACTGGGATAAATGGTGGCGAAAGTTAAAAGAACACATTACGCCTGAGATATTGCGTTTCCCAAGTTTAGGTATATTGTTTGTATATAATGCTATTGGAACATGCTACGACGTAATTTGAGTAAGGGTTTTTGCCTAATATCAAGTGTTTGAAAAAAAAGCAAAAAGTTGTGCTTAGTTTCATGTCGATTCCTAATCCTAAAAAAATGTTACTTAAACACGCGGCGCTATTTATTGATATAAATAGATTGACACACATTGATTTTGTAAAATGTAAATAGATTGAATAGATTTTAACTGTACATTTCCTATTTTTTGCGTTAGCTCAGAACCTCACGGTATTACACTGGGAGGTTCTTAATCTAAACGTACCTTGGCCTTTCCCCAAAGCGACGGTTTAAAACTCTTTCGCGTACGTGCAGAAATTTGGAATACACAAAAAGCGGTTCCAAGTTGGTAGAAAAATTTGCCAAAACAAGTCATTCGTGGTCTTAAAACTGTCGTGCGTTTATTAATTAGGCGCGGGTTAATTCGTACAGCACACAGTAGGTTGGATTTCTGCTTTTACGCTTTTTTATTCAGAGAAAAATATCTTTTGTTGTTTACATTTTTTACAAAAATTTCTGAAATCGATTTTAAAAATTCGTTAAGCATTGTCCACCTTCAAAACAAGAAAAGTCAAACGTAACGTTGTTGTACCCCCCTTTACTGTGGTTACGATTTTTATTTTTTATTTGCATTAAACCCTGGAGCAAATCAAAACGTTTTTGTAACCTTGCCACATTTCTTTTCGCCATACATGTTTGCTTACGTCACAATCAGCTGTCGCACGTAAATATACAAAGCAGCCCAGATCAGACCTCTTCAACCTAGGTGCTGGATTCCGGGAAGCACTCACAGGGCTTCCGTCAGCTACAAGGCTCAAGAAATACAACATTATATGCGTTATACTGAAACGTTTTGTAACCTTGCCACGTTTCGTCATCACGTTTGCTTAACGTCACTGTCATTGGTCGCAATTTCAAATGTCAAACGGCCAGTTACCAGTATATGTACCCATACTACGATCAAGATGCAAACCTATTCCGCATGAGAAAAAAAATCCTTCTATAATTATCCCAAATCCCGTTAGACCATCTTTAAAAAGTTACGTAGAAATCTATACAAAAGCAGCCCAAATCCAGTTAGATCAGAGTTCTTCAAGCTGCCAAAAAGCACTCACAGGGGTTCACTCAGATACGAGGGTCAAATAATACAACATTAAATGCGTCATACTGAAATATTCTGGTAAACTATGTGCGGAGAGCGTGTTAGTGGAAAACATGTTTTGTGTGTAGACTGGAGACTAATTTTTTAAGTTTCATGAAAGGGGGAATTCGCAACATTTGCCGAACTACCTTAAGCGCTCCATGTAACGCCACAAAGGTTGAAGAGCACTGCTACAAGGTAAAAATAGCTAGCAGCCAGTTAGAAAAACTGACAAACAATTATGTACATGCAAAAAACTTACCACACTTTGGTGAGGTCTATTAACCACTCAGCCGAATTTTACTTGTTTAGGCAGCTGCTACTTCTTTTCAAAAATATAGTCCACAGGTATTAAAAACTTAAAAAATGTATGAGACGTTTGTAACATCCAGCTAAAACGTTGACTCAACACGCTTTCGTATTTTTCTAATAGTTGTTAACAACTGAAATAGGCTTCGAAAAACTTGCTTATCTTTGGCGAAGCTTCAGACTTGTATATTGCGTCATATCCTAATTAACTTTAACTTGACATTTGTGCCATTAACAACACACAACGTGTCCATTTCATTACATGTACTTGTCTACTGGTTGCTCCAACAAATTGTCACAAATGCTATGTTGTTACGTCACACTACCATGGCGCAACAATGGGTTTCATAGAAACCTTAAATTTTTTGCGGCATTTTTTGTTAAATGCATTTTGCAAATCGGACGTTTTAATTTATGCTCTCAAAAAATGTCATATTTTGTCTCCTGGAAAAAGATGGTCTCGAGAAGAAAAGATTTTTATTCCCATGCCATGACTGGGAATGACTGAAGAAGGGTGAGAAGTATTAGAAGTAGCTTATTTGTCGCTACTGGTTAAGACGTTTATTCCTTCAACTTTCAAACGTTATACTTTTGCAGCTATCCCGACCTGATGTCGGCGCCTGTGACGAAGCCTTGGCATAAACAAAAAGGATGAAACCAATTTGTGGCAGTGATGTGGTTAAGATGCTAAAAGTGTCAGATGCTTCTCAGAGCCAATAAAACTATGTTGTGGGGAATAAAGATGAACCAACTGCAGGTGAAACGCAGACAGAAGTATCAAAGTGCGATGACTAAACTCAACAACCAGTCAGAACCAGAAGGGATAAAAGGCAAATCAATGGATTGCGAAGAAGCAAATTGCACCTGGATTTAATCAATAGCAAATGTGACACCCACCCGCAAACCAAGCCCTGAGTGAATCCGATTCATTCAAAGACCATTGTAACAGCCCATCTGCAAACCAAGCCCTAATTCCACCCAACAAATGTGGCAGCATATCCACAAAATCTACCCCTGTTAAATCGCTGAAGCCAAAAAAAACGATAGCGTAGTTGTCTTTGTTGCATCCAGTAAAAGCTGGACGTTGCTACCAGCAGCAGTGATGACGGGCATGGTTCTTTAATTTGGATTGATTAGAATCGGCAACGAACAATGTTCAAATGTCACAAATTTATTAACTGAAAAATCTAGTGTGCACACTAAAACAGTGGGTTTTTGCGTTTTTTGCTTTTATCTCGGCAATTTTTCCGGTTCCTTTATTGAAACCTTCATAATTTTTTACAGTTTTCGCTGTATTTGCAAGGAAGAAAAATAAATATTAATTTAGATGATGTATCGTAGCACACATATTTTCTAAAAACGTGGTATTTTCAATTTTAACAACAATGTGCAATATAGACGAACAAAAGAGAAAAAAGATTGCATACAATTTATAAAAGTTTGAACATGTTATTAGCGGTCAGGAGACCTGTGGTTAATTTTTTGAAATCTTCTTGCAAAATATCTTGGCAAATGTTTGATAAAGCTACTCTCATTTCTTGTAAAACTTTAATAACTTGCTTTATATTTTGTTTGATGGGTTAGTCTTGTGTCTGATTTGCAAATGTTTGTATTTATCCTGGAACTTGTCACTGCTGCCGTTTGTCTATCTGTATTACAGTGAAATCAACTGCCTGGGAGCTGACATCGATCGACCCAAATTCATGGCGTGCCTATATCTCCCTCGTGCTTTTTTTTTTTTTTTTT
>QXVZ01017075.1:0-16196 GCA_008931825.1 Phallusia fumigata | reverse complement strand
CGCCCAACGCCTCCAGAACTGATCTGAAAGGCAAGCCACCATAAGGGATTACCCTTAGCAAGTGATTCGGGGAAAGTGAGGTCTCGTCATCCACATCCAACGTAGCAGGGGTCAGTTCAGACATCAGCTGCTTCGCCGGTTTAGCATCGCGACGTCGGCACTTTAGGCATCGACTCAACACACGACGAACCGCAACCGCATCCTTTACAATCCAGAAACGTCGAAACGTCAGTGACGTCAGTGTGTGATTCACTCCAGAGTGACCTACGCGCTCGTGAAAGTGAGCAATTATCGGTTCAAATTCGGAACCAAAGTCATTTGCGGCTTGTCGCAAACAAAATGCGTCACAGCTCGGCGACGAAGAGATGAACATTCATTCTGTGCGCTGGTGGTGTCCGGGACAAATCCCCACCAGGCCACCATAAAAAACGTAAACAGTCGCCATCACGCGGAGCGACACGAACTTGATAAAACATGGCCTCAATGTCGGCCACAAGGGGAATAGGTTCTTTCCGAAATTGCAACAGCACACCGACCAAGCTATTAACGAGGTAGGGGTCTTGAATAAGCGCTTGGTTCAAAGACAAGCCGCGATACTGTGCAGCAAAATCAAATACAACGCGTTTACCTGGCTTGTTGGCATTCAAAACGCCGTGATGAGGTATGTACCGAACGCGGCGATTTTTCGCGCAACTCATTGTCAGGCACTTCTTCAGAATATCCCATGGTTGTCTGCATTTGCTCCGCGTGTGACTTCATTTCATCATCCTTTGCCAGGCGGCGCTTTAGGCAGCCCAAGCGTTTCTTCGCCATTTTAAGATTGTCGGGCATGATTTGGTGGTCATGTCGCCAGGGAAGTAGTAATTGATAGTGTCCGTCGACAAATTCGACAGTCCTTCTGTCTTCCGTGGAAAATAGGGCCCCCTCATCTTTTTCGCCAGACGGCAAAAGGTCACTTTTATCGCTCAGGAACATGGCGTGTGCAGTTCGAAAGCTGATGCAAAGTGTACAAGGACGATGGGATTCACAAACTTGAAGGTGCGACCAAGCAACGTCTATCCCAAGGGCGTCCTCACCGCATCCGGACAAAATCCATTTCCAGACGGACAGACTTCACTCGGTGAGCAACAGGAAAGCTGCATAAATTCAAGTCTCGCGAGGAACGATGGGCTCGCAGTGCACCAGGCACAGCATTTGGCATTACAGGGATTTTGCTGACCACAACCACCTCGGGTAGGTCAATTAACTCCCCGTCTCCCAGTGGTTCAACTGACACGGATATAGCAACAGTGTCCAAATGACGCAAACCCCTGGTCCAGAAAGGCATACGTACGATTGCCGTGTTCCCGGGCCGCACAACAACAGGTACCACATTTAGGTATACGCTTGCGGCATTTACGCTAGCACTATACTCGTGCGTCTGCATCGCGGTGCAAGCTGAATTTCCAATGTTATTGAAACGCGATTTAGCCCGGAAAGTCGGATTGTGTCAAAGAAAATGATGAGATTTTCCCGCACATCCACTATCGTCGCATGAACTTACAGCGTCGCAATCGGTGGCAATGGGATCACCCTTGAGGCACTTAAAACACATGCCCTTTGCACGAACAAACCTACGGCGCTCTACACAAGCCATTTTCTTAAAGTCTGGGCAATCATCAATCTCATGTAGACAAAAACAGAGCACGCCCTCACAGATGAAGTGGAAACGGAAGTGACGGTATTGTGCGCTGTAACCTTGGTGCGACGATTCGTGACCTTTGAATCTTCCTTTGGGGGAAACGGAGCCTTTCCAAATATAGAATTTGCTTGCTGACTTTTTCGCCAACAAATTCAGTTAAAGCAGCAAAGTTTGCTCTTTTTCCAGTCTTCCTTTCTATTTCAGTGTATCATTATTTGAAAATGTGACACATATTTGTTTTGTTATTAAAGTTTCACTATGCCAGTTTTCGAGTAACATCTTTAACGGTCGGACTCGAGAACAAAAACTGATTATCCGCTTTAGGAATACACTGCCCCGGCGACACAATTACCGATCGTTCAACGCCCAAACTTTCGACGGTTTTCAAGTTAAACTGCACGAGCTCACAGACAACACGTCAACGTATTGTCGCCAATTACTCGTCAAATTCAGATCTGAAGTTATAGGGCTCTTCACTTCTGGAGGCGAGTTGCAGCGACAATAGGCATATTCAACGAAGACGCTTTGTGGTCTACCTAAAATCGCTTCACGGACCTCTGAGGAGACAACAAAACTGATTAGTTTTTGTGAATAAGTTGGATTGTTGAGAAGGAAATACAGGCCTAAAATGGCAATATAGCTGTACAGCACACGAATGGTACCTGGTAAAAAAATCTCACTGATTAGCGATGCTTTAAATTTATTGTTTGTATTTGAGTATTTTTAAATTCGCAAAGCTACAAACTTGACTAATTCCAAATGTTTGATTGTTTTTCATTTATGCGATGTGAGTTTGATTGGATTTTGTTTTGCGTTTCTTTATGCTGTATACAGGGTCATCCTTATCACTTTTCAGGCTCAGTTTTGAAATGACTAAACTACTTTTGCAAAGATTTGGAGCATTTTTGGCACTTATACAATTGTGCCTCATGGGGATGTTGTAAGACTTTAATTGCTCTTTTTTTACAAAAAAAAATTGTTTTTACAAAATTTCTTTTTTTGCAAAAATTATTATGTGCAAGAAAAAATGTCCAGAGTTATTTAGAAATGTCATTTGCCAAAAAAAATTCTGTAAATTTGTAAACCAGCATTCAATTTTTAAAATATGTACTGTCATCTACTTGCTGCAAAAGCATATCTATAACTAAGTTAGTTGTTTCCTGAAATGCTTCCTGTTTATTCACAACGCATTTCTGTGAAGGAGGCATAGAACATGTGTTAAATCACAAAACACGTGTGGAGGAACGGATGTCAATAGCCTATATCAAACACAAAATCAAGAGCATGTGTTTTTTTCCAGTGCAGATTTGTTGTGGCCGCGCCGTTATAGCTATCTGGTTATAGCACAGACATTATGTTGTCTACGAAACATCATAAAACGCTTGTAGTGTACTGGAGCTTTTTGTAGTATCACCTCAGATTCCTGTAGTAGGGTGAGAGTCAATTCAGTTGATGTTGCCTAAAAAATAGTACTTGAAAAAGGATTGTATTACGGTTTAAAGCTGTAGAGCTGTTTTGATTAGAATGGAGAACTTAACCTTAAAACGATTGACAATGCGACATTTGCAACAAGTTCTGTCACTGGTGGAAACGTACGGCGAAGAAGAAATCGTACATCGCCTTGCCGGAGTTTCACCGCAGGAAACTTTTGTTTTTCACCAACATCGTGCGCTTAAGGCTCTGGAAGAAAACACAGGGGTTGGATATTTCGACAAAAGTGGGCGCTTGGTTGCATTGCACTTGGCTTGTATACACAGAAAATACCAGTCCGATTTTTCAGCCGAAAAAATATTGTTTGAAGCCGGATATCAGCCTTCTGAGAAGTGCAAAGCTTTGACAAGATTCTTTGACAAATTTGATGAAGATTTTTTTGCAACGTTCAACACCGACGTATATGCGGAAATGGGACCCATTTATGTGAAAGCGGAATACAAGCGAAAAGGTTTAATGCCATCGATATACTATGAGTTGGAAAACATAATAATGGACCAGGGTTGTAACGTTTTCGTTCTTCTCTGCATAAAAAATCATGTCTTTAAGGCGGCTCAGTCATTTGGTTTTACTGCTATGAAGACAATCAAGTACAAAGATTATGTTGACGAAAAGACTGGAGTAAAGTTTTTTCGAAATGACATCGAAGATCTTGAAGAAGAAGAAGCAAGTTTAATGTTAAAAATACTTAAAATTGGGACTAATAAATTATGAAACACATCGATGTACTGCGAATTCTAACTATGAACGTGGCTTTTCTAAACGCTTCGTGTTAATAATAACAAACATGCTGTTTCTCACATTATATAATCCCACTGGTGAAAAGTTCTCGAGTCAAATTGTCGTTTTCCTGTGGTTGGGGTCCATGTTAGATGGGTCTTTGAAAGATATTCTCGAAATACCAAGTTAGTTCTGTTTGAAAAAGAACGTAAATTGTTTCTGGTTCGGACCTTATCACTGCAGTAAAATTCACAGGTGTAAATAAAGATGTACGAAGACCGGTGAAAAAAATAAACTCCTTGTTTAAGTTAGACTTACGTCAAATAGGGTGTAAAGTGTTCAGGGTCTAGTGCAGTGGTTCTGTTTCATGGACGTCTTATACCGATATTTAAAACAAAAATCGTTACGTTTATATCAGTTAAGAAGGTAAACTAAGGTCCTATACATTTGATTTCCTAATCAGTAAAACATTTTTAAATATTCTATTCACGCAAAGATATTTTTCTTTTTAACATAACGGTCCCCAAAGACGATTCCAGTTTGTTTGGGATAAATATTATGCCAACGCTTAATTTTTGTTGGCCTGGCCGAGACAACGTCCAAATGTGGCGAAACACTTGTACTTTTGTGTCGGCTGGCATTATATGACGCGACCACAGCCGACAAGGCCTTGTCCCACCTTTTGGGGTCGAGCTTGACACCGTTTCGAAGCATTGAAACTATTGTGCGATTATTTCCTTCCACGCCCCCCGAAACTGGCGCGCATTGCAACTGCTCGTAAACTAAAAACGATACGGTTTTTACGGTTACACAATATTTTAGGCTATTCAGACATTCCAGTGCACAAATTTTTTTCAAAAAATATTTTTGACGCGATCGAAAATTCATTACTATTATGACACATTCACTCAAAAATATGCGATGTGCCCTGGCCTTCAAACTCATTTTAATTTTAATTCACAGTGTTCAAACTTCATCAATGCATAATATTTAAACACGGATAGCATAATTTATTCTAGAAATGTCTTCTTTCTCAAAGTTTTATGTACAAAACTAGTTTTAGGGCAGCTTTAGAACTGTTTTTCTTGGTCAAAGTTGTTTACTTGCATCTTGACTCTCGTGCGCTGCGTGATGCGATGCCTGCCTGGAGCGCGCGGCTCTTCTGTTCGGCATCTCCGTGCTCCGGTGCGGTCAAAGTCTCTTTATCAAGGCTCGAGTGTTGTCTTGCGGACAATGGTATATATTTGCAAAGCAAACAAAAGACTTTCTATTTTCTTTGAGAACTATTGTCTTGCGGAACGAATTCGTAAGTAAAACCTTGTTTGCAAAGCCACTTGTTGTCTAGATATTTATCTGAGAAATAAACATGGAAGAAAGATGAAGATGTCATGCGGTTTTACCCTGGTGACTGGTTTTGTTATTAACCAATGATGACATGTAAACTACCTTTTTTATCGCTGCCTTTTGCGAATGTTGCCTTTGAAAAACAATTATTGTTAGGTACCTGGAATGAAAGCACCTTCTGGATCGAAGATGTCACGTGTGGATTACCGCATAGGCGTCTCCGAAAAGCAGGTTGAATGGATCATTCCGGGACCACGAAAGCCGAGATGCGTGTAGTTTGTTTCGGACAGCAACGCAAGAAATTTGGTTTGTTCTGGCGTCGTTAAACTATCGTCAGAATTTCCTTTTGATTTTGCAGCGGTAAGCATTTAAAGAGGAACCATCAACCATGGAATTGTTGAGCAGCAGGATCGCGCCCCGATTCCTCGGGTCGTTGTGGTGGTGTTGGCTCTTCTGACCAACAACATTCTGAAAACCCCACTCAGATCCAGACAAACCCCAGCGGACCCATTAGAAACATTACCGGAGATGTTGGTCTTCTGATTGAACAAACCAAAGTCCAGTATTCTGTTGCTAAGGTAGGAATGATTACATTTTCTTTTGTTACAATATCCATCTCTCCGATGAAGGTTTGAGTATCTACTTAAAACAACTCGTTTTGAAGATACGGTCGTAGAGTATACCATATGTAGATTTGGCTGAGTAGCGATGAGTTTTAAGGCCAGCGCACATCGCATATTTTTGAGTGAATATGTCCTAATAGTTATAAATTTTCGATCGCGTCGTTGGTAGTGGTTCTGATACGGTGGAAGATTTTGCAATGGCTCATTTTGAAGATGCGGTCGTAGAGTATAACATACGTAGGCTAAGCAGCGATGAGTTTTAAGGCCAGCGCACATCGCCCGCTTGTTGTATATAGTTTTGGGCATTCCTTCGAGGTGGCTGGCGTATCGGTTGGACGTCTCTGGTCTTGATGACATGCTGCGTAAGACTGGTTTGGCCGAGGTCTGTACGGAAGGTAGAGAAGGCCTTCTGGTGTCGGCGTAAAAGTTGCCAAACCTTGGTCTTTTGATCACAATCGATCTCAGATCCAATGTTCACCCCATTACGTATTGCATTCCAATGATCGGCAACATCTTTCTGTAAAACAACGCACACATCTGTCATTAAATGAGGACTCCACTCAGTTTCGCAAGTGCACCTTTCGTGTTGGTCCTTACCCAGGAGGACACAACAACTCTCAACCAAGCTCTAAAATTCACCATAATCGTACACTGGTATTGCTGTAGCTATGTGAGCCACTCTGAACATCGATTACTTTATCGCCAAAGTTAGCCAAACGTACTTTGACTTCACTGTCTTGAACCACACTGAGCCCGCTTGCACTTTGCAAGTTAAATCGTTCGCGAAACTCCTGGTTATACGACTCACCACAACAGGAAAACTAGGAACAGCCTTACCGTCAACGTTAGAAAGATATCGTCACTTACATACATTTCCATGGTTGGTGCAACTTTTATGGTATCGATAAGGCATACATTCCGGGACGTCTGTATGATGGGTGCAGTCAACAATGAAACCTGCGCGGCGCCCGCGGCAAGTAGATTGTACGTAGCATATACTACAGCTGTTGTTTTAAGGATATTTGCGCCTTTCACAACACATTTGTGGAATTACCAGTCACACCTGACAGGCTTTCGTCACATCCGCGGTAATCAAGCTTCCTGTTTGCGTTTTGTTCACAAATTTTAGAAAAACGCTTTCGGTTGACTCGATAGACGCAGTCTTGTTACCGCGTGGAGGGGAGGGTGCTACGGGTTTTAAAAGCACCCTTTTTCCTAGTCCGCGAACTGTTCGTTTTTGTAAAGGTAGCTTAGCACTCTTTTCAAACGATTTAAGCTAGTACTTTGCTTACCGTGGTGGAAGAGGCGACGTAAGTGGTCCACATCACCACACGCATAACAACGACGATTTTCCTGCACAGCACCTTGTTTTCCAGCGCGATAATCTCTCTCGGAAACATCCTGCCGGCGCGAGTGCATTTCTTGTCGCATCTGCTCCAGGCCAGCTTGCAGCGATGCAACCGTTCGTGCAAGAACTTTGGAATTGGTTTGCCAATCTTTCTTAAGGCCTAAAATTAGTTAGATGTGTCGGTCGTTTGACGGACACCGTTTGGTTACTTTCACAGGCACATCTAAACCAATTCGATTTTACGCAACGATTACACACTCGAAAGCAGTCCAAAAATCGCGTTTATACCCCAGCTGTTTGGGAATGGTAACGCCTGCCGAATGGTCCGACCGCCCAAAGAAACAAGTGGGAATACAGCACCTTGTTCTTGACTTCTTCATCTTGTTGGTACGCCTCATCTGCAATTGCCTTTCACGCATAAACAAATTCCCTGCTTGTTTCGTGGGACAACTGCCACCGGCAAAACAAATCAGCGCTTCTTTGGGTTTGGTGTAAAGTTTCTTGCACGTTCAATAATTTCCTCGTATTTCAGGTCAAACACCCAACTGTCTTTCCTATGCACTGATCAACGCAGGTCTTTATCGATGGAAGTTAAAAGCAGGTGGCGCTTAACTTTGTCAGAGGCTTTAACGCTGTTGCAATATAAGTCGAAAAGTGTGATGTACTCATCTACATCCATCCCAGGCGTACAAAGCGAAGGTGTCATAAAAAGATGAAAAGCCATAGTACAAAACGTAAAATACTTTCGCGCTAAAACGAAAATATTCGGGTTTTTGCTTTGGGGTGATCAACCACAAGCGGTAGCAGGGTCCTGGCGTGCTCGCTAAAAGAAACCGAAAATAGAGGTGACCCCAAATTCACCCTAATATTTTGTATAAGGCGAGAGTGTTAAAGAGTTGTTACTGAATCTTCTAGCCTTTCCCAACCAGGTTTACTATTAAATCAAGGTTACCACCCCTTATTTGGTAAAGATCAAGTTTCCCTGCACTAACGGCTTAATTACCGCTAAAAGGTGGCCACACCAAACAGGGCTTCAACTAATAATATATTAAAACAATATTAAAACAAATCAGCTCGTTCAACAATTCAGTGCACACTGCCACAACTCTGCGCTCCACAAAGCAACTCGCAGTAACAAACACAACAGTACATCCACACCGAAGCCCAACCGAGAACTGCCGCAAAACACCTATACCAGCCAAGAGGCCCCTAGACATCATGTGATTGCTCGACTAATCACCTCTCGCCACACGGGCCACGTCCACCGTCAAATCAAAGTGCGTGACTGATAAGGGTTAATGGGGCGGTACTTGTGTATAAAAATCTGGTATCTTGCGAAGAAAACTAATTGTTAAAAAGAGAAGTGCTAGTGTAAATCAAAGTAACGTGCCATCATAAGAGAGAGCGTGTGAAAATCAATTACATTATGAGTGCTGGAAAAACAGGAACAAAAAATCAAATGGCGACAAAAAGAGTGTCAAAATATAACACAACACACGAAAAACAATGTTCGTGGAGTACGGGTTTTGATGTTACTTTTTGGGGCTGGTTTGGTATTTCCGTATATTCAACTGCGACATTTCCAAATTTGATACAAAAAATGGGTTAGGGATATATATATATGTCTTTATTAACATCGTCACGCCATTCCGTAATACTATTAGATGGCAAATTCGAAATCAAACAAAAATGGACCAACACCGTTTATTTTCTGCGTCTGTCGCAGAAATAGATGAGCAGGATGATGAGAAGTAAAGCGATAAAACTGCAGATCACGATCGCTGCGATCTCCCAAGGTGTAAATCCAGTCGCTGGCACATCAGCTAAAAATAAAGTTCAAAAGTTTTCGAACGTCTGTTTATAGGCAAGGTTATGGAGTGAAATAAACCAATTTGGTAATTTTGATCGACAACGTAAGGATACGATGGTGACCAATTCTCCAACTCTGTCCTCTAGTGTTTTTAGAACGCATATATTTTTAAAACAGGAACATCCAAAAAACGGTAGGGAGTTTACATGATTACATGAGGGCAACACGCACTAGAAACAATGACCACAATACGTGACGAAATAGATCAGCAAAAAAGAGATTCTATCATTACCTGCTGTTCTTACAGGGCCGGAGTAACTGTGCATTCGTCAATATCTATAGAAGAGAGAACCATGGGTAATAATGTCGGTTGTGAAATAAATCCGCATAACTTAGCATTTTACAAATAATCAATGCTGACCCCGGCATGAAGTCAAGTTAATGAAACCAGTGACAACACACCGTTGCAAGTGATTCCATCACCAGTGTAACCAGTTAAACATGAGCAATTGAAACCTCCGGGTGAATTTGTGCAGTTTGAACCTGACGAGCTGCAGTTGTTTGTTCCATCCGTGCATTCGTCAATATCTGCCGGAAAGCAAATGCCAATGCCATTAATGAGTCGAGGTTAAATATTAACGTTTTTTTCATTTCCTTGAGCTAATGTGACAAAACTTTACCATTTTTTTGTATGAGCCGATCTGTTCCACGAACTTTGATGTGTTTTTTTCGATAGACGCTTTAATTAAACTACCAAGCAGCAGAACTGTAATTTTCGTACTCGCTTACCTACGCATGACCCTGCTCCAACTCCGGTTCCATTGAACCCAGATGGACAAACGCATGTAAATGACCCTATCGAGTTATTGCACTTTGCCCTCGAGTCGCATGCACTTGGTGCAAGGGTGCACTCATCGATATCTATCAGGAGAAAGTGAAAAAGGAAAAAAAGTTAACGTTATGTGTGTTTAAACAAAGTGCATGTTGGAAAAGATTTTTTTGTGTGTGTTTACCGATTGAGCAATCTGCGGCGGTGAATCCTGCCATGCAGTTTCAGGAATACATTNTAAATGACCCTATCGAGTTATTGCACTTTGCCCTCGAGTCGCATGCACTTGGTGCAAGGGTGCACTCATCGATATCTATCAGGAGAAAGTGAAAAAGGAAAAAAAGTTAACGTTATGTGTGTTTAAACAAAGTGCATGTTGGAAAAGATTTTTTTTGTGTGTGTTTACCGATTGAGCCGTCTGCGGCGGTGAATCCTGCTATGCAGTTTCAGGAATACATTTCGAAACCGTTACTGACAGAAGTGCCCCTTTGACACACACAAGAACTAATTATCACAGTTGTGTTGAAATCGAACAACGAAGAAACGATTCTATCGTTACCTGTTGTTCTTACGGGGCCGAGTAAGTGTTATTTAAAGAAAATTAAGCGTACCTGTGCAGGTAGCACCATCCCCGGCAAAACCAAGGTTGCACGAGCATTTCACAGACCCCGAGCTGTCCGTGCATGTAGCATTGGGATGACAGTGGTTCGTTGCAGAGCATTTCTCTAGATCTGTAACAGAAACCGCACAACTCAGAATTTTAGAATTATTCAATGACAGAAGAGTTTACGAAAGAAGTGTCAACATACATTTGCACGTTGTTCCATTGCCAGTGTAACCTGACAAACATGAGCAAGCGAAACTTCCAGGAAGATTTGTGCAGTTTGAACCTGGCGAGCTGCAGTTGTTTGGTCCATCCGTGCATTCGTCAATATCTGCCGGGAAGCAAGTGCCATTAATAAGTCGAGCATAAATATTAACGTTTTTCCATTTCTTCGAGCTTTGAGCTAATGTGACAAAACTTAACCAGTATATTTTGTATTAAGCCGAATTGTTTCATGCACTTTTCTGTTTTCTTTTACAATAGACGCTTTGATCTATTTACAATCAAGCAGCAGACCTAAGGTGTAATTTCTTTACGCGCTCGCCTACGCACGATCCCAAAAGTGTAAACAATTTTCGATTACTGACATGTTATCTGTTTCCTTTACTTTGAACTCAACCTCAAAGTACATTTTATATTAAGCCAATTGTTCTTCTTGTATTTTTATTGTAGAAAACTTTAATCTAATTGCAATCAAGCAGCAAAACTAAGATGCAGTTTCCCCACTCTCTCACCTACGCATGCCCCAACTCCGATTCCATCTCCAGTAAACCCAGATGGACATAAGCAAGAAAATAATCCGGGTGAGTTAAAGCACTTCGCCCTTGGGTCGCACAAGCCAGGTGCAGGGGTGCACTCATCAATATCTACAGACAGCAAACAATCTTTGGAAAAAACTATTTCGCTTCACTTTATTGAAGTTACAACGAGGTACATGTTTGTGGGGAAAATATTCGGTTTTTGTGTGTTTACCGACTGAGCAATCTGCGGCGGTGAATCCTGACATACAGTTGCAGGAATACATTTCAAAACCGTTACGGACGCAAGTTCCCCTACCAGGGTTGGTGCAGAAAGTAGAATCGGTGCGACAAACGTCCACATCTGTAAACACAACACATGGTATACGTAATGAGAGGTTTAATTTAAGGGGCAAATAAAACAATAATCGTTACTTATCGAATCAATATGCATTAAAACATCGTTTAATTGTCAAACATAAAAACGCAAAACAATCAACAGAAAAACATTAGCAGTGAGTTGAAATAAAAATAACTTTCCACGGGTTGTTTTATTAAAAATGGACTTGATTTTAACTTGAGTTTAGAGTTAGGGGAATGATAATGGCACATACAAAAAATGTTTATTGCAATGAGTCGGTTAAAACAGTTTTTAATAACATGTGGAATAGCGTGGTTATGTCGATAATGAAATTTCTTTGACCAATTTTAAAGTTGATCCGCTTGTAATTACCGAGGCAGTAGGAGATATTGAATCCCGTATCTGATGGTTCGAGCGACGAGTAAAAGCTCATGAAGAGCGGTTCAACGTTGTCGAAAAAGAATGTGTTTATCCCGTTTCTTGAAGCGTCAGCTGAGGTGTTTACAAATGTGAATGGATTTGGACCCGTAGGATTGGTAAGACTTCCATAAATTTGAAAATCTCTGAAATAGGACAAAACAAAAGCGATTAGTTGGAAATACACTGTTCCAGCAGGTACATGGGGGAAAATGATTAGATTTGTTACCTGGTAACTCTGAATGTCCCCGAGGGGTCGGACACAGATCTTCCGATGTACAGAATTCCATCGAAGTTGTTCGTTTCGAACTGATTAGCAATGAGACGCATACCTAGAAGAAATAGTTTTGGTACTTATTTAAGCAATTTCGCTTGCCAAAATTTCGATATGCAGGCTAAATAGATGACATCAAATTATTGGAAATGAAACACGTGGACATGGCAGATGTTATGTTACTGCCTTCCAAATGTAGTAATTTTGTCATACCAAAATGAATGCTAACATTGTTCGTAAAACTATCGCCACTGAACAGTTGGCAAAGTTTGGCTTGAGCCATTGCTCACCAAAAAATTAAACGCGTAGCTCTGCACTCACACGTCAAGTGGAAGGGATAAAGGAACTCGTTTTATGTCATCAGATTATAACAGTGGTTTGACAACCCAACATTTTTAGTTTTGTATTACTCCTTTACTGTGACTTAAAAATCTCAGCATCCATAGCGGCTTACGTGGCAATTACAATAGGAACAACCCAATTTTAGCCACGAGCCGCCACTGTTTGAGTCAGTCTATTTTGCAAGCATTATTCACAGTCATGCCTATATATAGTAGTAAATAACTTAATGAAAAACAGTTCTAGTAACTTGGTCACGGCAACCCACTGTGCCGCTGCATCGTGGTTGAGAAACTTTAGATTATAAAATATTTTATTACAGAGCGTAAAAGGCTTTTCTTTATTACTTGCAAAAACTTAAAAACTCGCTTTATGCCGGCACGTGGAGTAAATGGGATCATACGGAAACTCGTTTCATGTTGTCAGAATATAATGTTACATCACAGTGTGCATGTAAAAGGCTTACCGGCTATCGGTTGAGCAAAGTTGAGGTTCCAGATGATAAAGCCTTCGGTGATCTCCAATGGATAATTCCGGACACCGAAACACGGCGACAAGAGAGTCCCACATCTTTCAGTCAGCTCGATAACTTCACGAGCCGATGTAGTGTTAGGCCCACGCATGTATGCATTGCTACAGAGAAAACAAATAGTACTTTAACGTAGCCGTGCTGCCAGAATAACTTACTTAGACAGTGTAAAGTGTACATTTTGTAAGTGCTGACAAAAAGAATTGACCATTACTACCTTTATTATACCTCCCCCCGTCGTTGTAAAAACTCTACACAGGAGTTTACATGAGTTTTAATGAAAATGTTAACATTTTTCTAGTGATGTTAGATTTGTCAAGTAGACTGGACAAAAACGTTATAGATTACACAAGGTACTAACATGCATAAAAAATATAAATTTTCACATTTGTGTCTTTTTTGTGGTTTGATAGCCCCAGGTCCCTTTGAAATACAAGTGAAATTAATTTCCAAACAGCCTAATATTTTGCCACAAGCTTTTTTGTAGTGTGATAAATATCCAGTCTTCGTTTGCCAACAAAATGAATACAAAATAGACAGATTCACCAAATCGTTGCAACTAATTGTTCATAACTTACAAACAGGTGTGTAGGCAGCAAATGATGGATTGGTGGTTGTTTGTCCCTTTGTGAGTCCAAAAAACGCTACTAACACGAAGCAAGAGGCCTGGTGGTACCTTTCCATGTTCACAGTGTTACACCTTAACCTTAGTAACCGCAAAATTTTTGTGTTAATCAAAGGAGTTGCTGGGTAAAAACAGACCAACTTTAAACTAAAAATGTTATTATGCGCACACATTCTTGTACCAACGTCACTTAATTAGCATATACTGTGGTGTTTTGGGCGTTTTAAGCCAAATTTATTTGTAAACTGATGATTCGTCGAGGTAAAAAAGCCCCAAATACTCGAGGCAAGTGGTAGGTTTCAGAACGCTCCAAACAGGAACGTGCAAGCTGCAACGCTGCAAACTCAATTTTATAACGGAATAATTAATGTTCTAGTTTTGCTGTGCAAAAAAACTTGCTCCAAGAGTTTCCGATCATCAAGTTAACTACAATTTTGCGTAACATGTGTAACTGCGATAGAATGCGTTGCTGTTGTGGTTAAACCAGTAAATAAAACATAACTAAATTAGTGGACAAAAAGGTTTCCCTAGCATTTAATCTTGTATTCATGGAAGCAAAGTTACCTTGTTCCGTTGCTGCAAACGTAGTGTCGTTGATCTGCAGTTGATCTCCAAACTCAAACTCTTCTACTTTTTTCTACACTTCTGACTATGAACATTTATTTTTTACAGCAGTTTACTTTAAACGTATCCGAAGAGAGTGGCATGGGGTGTTGCCTAAAAAGACTTGTATTGTTTGTTAATTTACGCTACAATTACGTTGCAAGCATTGGACACAACCGAAGTCGTCATCAAACAGGAAAACTCACGCGGAAAACGTTCACTCTACGCGTCATAAAGCATAAACCTATTGTAACCATGAAAAGCAGTTACCGTGAATCAAAGAGTGGCGCTGCTACCTTTTTGCGTCAAAATGTATTAATTAAAGTACACTCTCGTAAGCAACAATTCCAAACGTTTTCTGCCAACGATATGCGCCACTTTAAACGGCACACGCCATTGCAAGCAAAATTGTTCTTCTTCGACGTTATGCAAGTTTTAACGATTTGTACTTTTATAAAATATTGGATTTCTATTACGGATTGAGGTGAATTATGACATTCAGTTGCAGGAATATATTTTAAAATTTACAAATCCAAAGTATAGGATATGCATAATTAACGAGGCCTCAAGTTTTGGACCCAAAAATTTAAACGAAGTACCAAATCGGTGCGCCAAAAATCCACATCTACATAAACAACACAGCGTATACGTAACAGGACCTCAGGTTTTTGAATTAAAACCAGAAAGTTTTATCGAAGTACCCAATCGCTAGCGACAGACGACGATATTAACATCAACAATCCTGTTGTTAATTTTCCGCGACAACATCACACTCGTTGCAACACCGATGCCACAATAATGTTCCAATTGTCTTTAAACATATTGTATCGCATTATTCGCTTGTAACTTGGTTTGTTGTCGGTAGGTATATATTTCCTATACGCCGCAGCGGCTATATGTACAGTTGGGAGCGTCTGACTTTGAAATTGTTCAAGAAATTGTTCTTATCTTGTGCCCTCCTTGCGATACTGAGATGCATTTTTGGAACATGTTTCAACGTCAATCGCTATATGAAGTGATCCGATTCTAAGGAGCTATTAATGTTTTGTACGTTTTTATAATATGCGATGTTTACTTGCACAACCTTGCTGATATACCGAGTTTAAAGTTCATGTTAACTGTTAAGACTTAAATTGCATCAAAAATCAATCTTACCGACAACACCGTTCGCGTCGACAGATGGATTGAGGTTGTAGCATCCACAGAAAATCAACAACAAATAGTCGCCTTGAAATCTGTCAACAATCTTCCGTACATCTTAAACAAGTGAAAAGCTTTCAAACAAGTGTGCCATGATATACCAGCTGCGATGCAACACTCACAACATAACTTGCTGGTGCAATTGGTGTTGACGCAGGTTATCAGGAGTGAGTACGCACTCATCAGGAAGTCACTGCGTGGGTGACTCTCATGACAACCTGCGCTAATACAAATATGGTGTCAACCTTAATATCCGCGCTGGTTTTGGCATCGCCGTGGTTGTCAAGCACAACGTCATTCCGTTTACTTCTTTTCACTCTGTTCAGTCTTTATACGTTTCCAAGCAAATTTCCATTGCCGAATTTTGTAACAAGCTTTGTCTACCGTATTGCCGACAAATATGATTTCAACACTGTCATAATCTGAAGCGCATAGCAGCACGCACACCTTCCAATAGGTATAAGAATCCTTGTTGTAAGGTCGTGGCGCTTTATTTGCAAGCGCAGACCAGAGAGAGCACATGTTACGTGGTGTGCCACCTAGCGGATAGACAATTATTCACATAAACATAACAAACATATGTTGTGATTTTTTCTACATATTTACGCTATGCACTGTATTAGTACCCTGAAATACAAGTTTTTTTTGTTTGTTTAACCGT
>QXVZ01017069.1:0-26056 GCA_008931825.1 Phallusia fumigata | reverse complement strand
GAAACAGATATTTCCGCATAACAATACCATTTATATTTTACGTACCAATGAATGATGGCTGGAAAAGTGTTTCTGGGCAACGGAATCTCTCGTTGCCTATGGTGATAACTTGACCATCGGGAAGTTCGTAGCTCTTCTCAAGAGAGGTTGATGAAGCTGCGGTTGACATCTCTTGTTCGAAGTCGAGAGCAACGTAGCAAAGTTTCTCCTTGATGTCACGAACGATTTCACGTTCAGCTAAGAAAAAATGTTGGGTTAATATTAGTTTCAACAGCTTGTGAAACTAAATCAACTATGTTCTGCTTTCTGCAACAGATATTGCCGCGGTTGGATTTTGTTAACTACCTGTTGTGACGAAAGCATATCCTCTCTCTGTCAAGATTTTCATCAAGTAATCAGTGAGGTCACGTCCGGCCAAATCCAACCGCGCGATGGCGTGTGGGAGCGCATATCCCTCGTAGATTGGAACGTTGTGCGAAACACCGTCACCAGCATCAAGAACAATTCCTAAAANTCACGTCCGGCCAAATCCAACCGCGCGATGGCGTGTGGGAGCGCATATCCCTCGTAGATTGGAACGTTGTGCGAAACACCGTCACCAGCATCAAGAACAATTCCTAAAAAAGAACCAATTTAAAAATAATAGCTAGCAAACCATTTTAATATAATTAAAAAAACTGTTTATCTTACCAGTGGTTCGTCCTGATGCGTACAGGGAAAGGACGGCTTGAATGGCAACGTACATTGCTGGAACATTGAAGGTTTCGAACATGATTTGTGTCATCTTTTCACGGTTGGCCTTTGGATTAAGTGGGGCTTCAGTAAGGAGGGTTGGGTGTTCCTCGGGTGCGACACGGAGCTCGTTGTAGAAGGTGTGATGCCAGATCTTCTCCATATCATCCCAGTTGGTGATGATTCCGTGCTCAATGGGATATTTAAGAGTGAGGATACCACGTTTGCTTTGTGCCTCGTCACCGACGTAGCTGTCTTTTTGTCCCATACCGACCATCACACCCTGGGAGAAAGTATTGTTGTTATCTATTATCATAAGTTAAGGCATAAAGGTATTTTTCCACTTGTTTATTTTGCTTTTACCTGATGTCTTGGTCGTCCAACAATGGATGGGAAAACAGCTCTTGGTGCGTCATCACCAGCGAAACCGGATTTCACCAATCCTGATCCGTTATCGCAGACGAGTGCGGTTTGATCTTCTTCGGAGTCTGACATTTTTAAATTATTTTCGGGACTAGTTGTTATTTAATAGATCGGATTGATTGTTTGAGTGCATATTTGACCGTGGCAGGATTCTGCTTATATACTCGACTTGAAGGGATGAAAAAGGCTTTTGCAACACGTCGCCCTAATAAAGACATGTGTCACAGCTGTCAACCGCCACCGCTGTGTTAACACAACAAGTTGAGGTGCTGACCAAATTTGGAGACTGAAGATTGATTTTGGTTTGAGTTCTAAAATTATTTGTTAGGGTTCCGGATAAGTGGTGCAGATATATGTATTAGATAATTTTCCTGTTATGATTACTTAAGAAATCAGTGGTTAAGAATATAGAGTTAATTTCCATTGCTTTACAATGAAACAACGTGTAAGATAAACTTTTACTGTACAAAAATTGTTATTTTGCGTGTGTACGTGCATGTAAAAATTTTTTGACATTTTTATAATGTTTTAGTTTTATCACGCCACGTCGCATTAGACAAGCAGGCCGGTCCAACCTTTATTTACGAAAGTTGGAATTTTTTTTTAAGCGTTTGTAAAAAAGTTATTGATTAGTATAGGCCTACAACAGAATCAACTGGTATACCTTTGGTATGTTGTAATAGGAAATATTCTTGTGCCTGTAAACAAAAAATGTTACAAAATGTAAAATGTCTGGTCGCTGATCATTTAAAACCACCTTGATGGTCGTATATGCCCGAGGGCTGTGGGTTTGGCAGCCCTGCATTAGACTACATACGACGAATAATAGAAAAGTAGCTTAATTCAAAACATGGCTGCCTGAGAACTCGTATGCAGTGAAACGTTTAAGATAAGTTATTTTTTAGGTCCGTGTCTTGTGTTCCTAAATAGAAAATTAATTTAGCAAACATTTTTACATGTTTATACATGTTCACATATCATACTGCTCAAATGATATTTCCCTTTTAGCGTTTGTTGTTTCCATGTCGGAGTGTTATCCCCTTACTACTTATCGAACGCCCTTGGAAACAAACAAGTATTAACAGTCGGACAACCGTCAGCATACCAGCGTGACATCGCGCCCTGCTGCATATCTGGCAGCTGAATAATACAACGCCTTACAAGGTTGAAGTTGCGAACAGCGGTTGACACATTCGTTGCCAGGCAGATAGTATATAAGCCGGTCGCATTAAAATTGTAATCACATCTCCTCGTCAACCAGCATCGGTTTTAGCAAACCCTCTTCAGTTATAGATACCCAAGTCTTCTCTTACGTCTATAGTTAGAATTTATTGATTTTTTTAAATAATACNGTAATTTCGGACATTAATTTCTTTTCCATTATTACACCAATTTGTTTTTTTAACGCACGCATAATCGTTGTAATGAAAACGCAATAAATCACAAATCCTTCGAAATTGTTTGCTTTTTAATGAATTTAAGAACATAAAGTTTTCCACTAACAGAGAACAGCTGGTAGCAAATGGTACAACTCCTGCATGAGTTCATGTTATTTTATCTGGACGGTATAAACTCGTGGTTCCTAACTTGGTATCGATCGGGGTTTCGGGGGTTCGACCAAGGTCCTCTGAACTTCTTACTATCAACAAACTTGTTTTGGTCTGTTTCTCAATTAGTCGCAAAAAACAGAACAGTTTTCAGTTTCGCATATTGAGACATTAAAAGTACAGTTGGGAACCCGGAGTTTGTGCACATCCCAAACTGCCATCGTTGCCCAAGGAAGCAGCAAATATCGTAAAAAGTGCGGTGCTGCAGTGCGTTCGAGATTTTACATTTGGTTCCGTATGCACGCCGAAACGAGGTACGGGGTTATCCTTGCATTTTACGAACAATCATCAATTTTTTTTGTATTACGGGTTTACGTTTCGAGGTCGGAAAAACGTGTCTAACACAATGTAGTGTGGGTGATAATGCCTTTCAAGTTTTATATCCAATCATATATCATTTCCATTACTTGTTACCCACCCATCAATTTCACAATTGTGATGCAACAATGATCAGTGTGCGCAAAATCTTTTGTAATTTTATGTCGACATAAAAGAAGAACAGACTATACATCTACGTAAAGTAACGTTATTAAATTTAAACTTTATTTGGTTGATTTCGTTTTAGTTCTTATTCCGCTTCGTTTCAAATCTACTTTATTATAATTGGTGCCTTTTGTGGTATCGTTGTGTAACTTTTTTGGGTTCGACGAAAGTTGATAAGATCGTACAGATTCGGCGTGATAAAAAAAGTTAAGAACCATCGGTATAAACGTTCCATGTCGGTTAGAGTCATGTCCGAATCAACCATTTTGTAATAAACGTTTGACATGTTCTGATGGAATAAAGACGAATCGATCATTGTTTACATGTTACAAGTTTTCCAAAAGTGTTTGTTATACTTACGCAACACACACTATCAAATCAACCGACGAACAAAAGACCTTTTAATCTAAATCGACCGACAATATTAGCCCGAAGGTGACAGTTTTCTATATCTGTAGTAGTTGTACACCGCCAACAAGTTAATTTATACCACGCTGTTAAATGTTGAATTTCTTAGGCGCCAATCTGCAGGCAAGTTGCGTCAGAAAAGCGAATTCCATATCTTACTCAAATAATAGATGCAATCTTAATTGTTGCGACAAAAGACAACACCAAAATCATTTAAGTCAACAGCTCCTGCCTGTTTCATTGATTTGGACAAAACTGTGGTATTAAAAATACACAGCTGTAACCGACATGGAACGTTTATACGGTCCAGATAAACAAACATGCACTCATGCCAAAGTTGTACCATTTGCTACCAGCTGTTTTCTATTACTCGAAAAAATTATGTTCTTAAATTCTTAGAAAACAACAAATAATTTCGGAGGATTTGTGATTTATTGCGTTTTACGCTACGATGGTTAAGCATAACGTTCAAAAACCAAATTGGTGTAACAATGAAAGAGAAATAAATGTCCAAAATTACAATATTACTTTGCGAAGGCATGAAACAAGTTTCAAAAATGAATTGAAAAAAATTTTAAAAATAAATTGGTTTGAAAGTTGCGAATAAATTAGAATACAAAATAAAAGATTTAAAAGCATTTTCGGTGAACAATGGATGGGCCAGCCTCATCGTATTCTTGTTTGGTGATCCACATCTGTTGGAAGGTCGACAAAGATGCAAGGATTGATCCTCCGATCCACACAGAGTATTTCCTTTCTGGAGGAGCAATGATCTTGATCTTCATGGTGCTTGGAGCAAGAGCAGTGATCTCCTTCTGCATCCTGTCAGCAATACCCGGATACATGGTGGTTCCTCCTGAGAGAACATTGTTGGCGTAGAGATCCTTACGAATGTCGATGTCACACTTCATGATGGAGTTGTATGTTGTCTCGTGGATACCAGCAGATTCCATGCCTACAAAATTAAAACAATGTTACAGAAACAGATATTTACATATACTTGTATAGCTTCAACACTTGTACGTACCAATGAAGGATGGCTGGAAAAGCGTTTCTGGGCAACGGAACCTCTCGTTACCAATGGTGATAACTTGACCATCGGGAAGTTCGTAGCTCTTCTCAAGAGAGGTTGATGAAGCTGCGGTGGCCATCTCTTGTTCGAAGTCGAGAGCAACGTAGCAAAGCTTCTCCTTGATGTCACGAACGATTTCACGTTCAGCTGCGTTTTGCAATATTTAGTTGTGTGCTTCTAATATATAACGCTAATATTGTAACAAATCATCACAAAATTTAAAACATATACAATTCAAACAAGATGTTGTTTTTAAAATTGTTCCAAAAATATGAACCTGTTGTGACGAAAGCATATCCTCTCTCTGTCAAGATCTTCATTAAGTAATCGGTAAGATCACGTCCGGCCAAATCCAACCGCGCGATGGCGTGTGGGAGCGCATATCCCTCGTAGATTGGAACGTTGTGCGAAACACCGTCACCAGCATCAAGAACAATGCCTATCAAATGAAAGTACATGAGTGTAGTACCAAACAATTAATAATCAAAAATGCATAAGCGATTGAAACTCTAATCTTACCAGTGGTTCGTCCTGATGCGTACAGGGAAAGCACGGCTTGAATGGCAACGTACATTGCTGGAACATTGAAGGTTTCGAACATGATTTGTGTCATCTTTTCACGGTTGGCCTTTGGATTAAGTGGGGCTTCAGTAAGGAGGGTTGGGTGTTCCTCGGGTGCGACACGGAGCTCGTTGTAGAAGGTGTGATGCCAGATCTTCTCCATATCATCCCAGTTGGTGATGATTCCGTGTTCGATGGGATATTTAAGAGTGAGGATACCACGTTTGCTTTGTGCCTCGTCACCGACGTAGCTGTCTTTTTGTCCCATACCGACCATCACACCCTGGGAGAAAGTATTGTTGTTATCTATTATCATAAGTTAAGGCATAAAGGTATTTTTCCACTTGTTTATTTTGCTTTTACCTGATGTCTTGGTCGTCCAACAATGGATGGAAAAACAGCTCTTGGTGCGTCATCACCAGCGAAACCGGATTTTACCAATCCTGATCCGTTGTCGCAGACGAGTGCGGTTTGATCTTCTTCGGAGTCTGACATTTTGAAGTTTTGCTGTTTAGTATGATTTAAGAAAATCAATAAATTCTAACTAGACGTAAGAGAAGACTTGGATATCTTCAACTGGAGATGATTACTAAAACCGATGCTGGTTGACGAGGAGATGTGATTAAATTTTTTATGCGACCGGCTTATATACTATCTGACTGGCGACGAATGTGTCAACCGCTGTTCGCAACTGCAACCATGTAAGGCGTTGTATTATTCAGCTGCCAGATATGCAGCAGGGCGCGATGTCACGCTGGTATGCTGACGGTTGTCCGGCTGTTAATGCTTGTTTGTTTCCAAGGGCGTTGGATAAGTATTAACGCGGTTAACACTCCGACATGGAAACAACAAACGCTAACGAGGATAACTTTAACATTTGCACATATTTAGGCATTTAGAACATTTTGCTTGATTACTTTCTATTGAGGAACACAAAACACGCACTTGAAGAGAAGCTTTTTTCAAACGTTTTCACTACAATATGTTTACTAAATACAGTTATGTTTTTAATTATGCTACCTTTCTGTTATTTTTTGTATTGTCTAACTCTAATGTGTGATGACAAGGAACACATAAAAAATTTCAAAATATCATTAAAATCGTTGGAATTGTACACGCACCTCCAGAGCCAAAATAACAATTTTCGAACAACAAAAGTCTGTTACATTTAGCTGTTTTATTGTGAAGCTGTGGAAATTAACCTATTAAACGTCAATGTATCAGATTCTTAACCAATCGCAGCTCTTTATTGCAAACAAATGATTAGATTTGCATTATTTATCTGTAATCCTGATACATAAACCAAGTTGCTCAAATTGAAATCAATCTTCAATACAATCCCAAATTTGGTCAGCACCTTTGCTGTGTTCACACTACGGCAGCAGCTGACAGCTGCAACACATGTCTTTATTAGGGCAACGTGTTGCAAATACCTTTTTCATCGCTTCAAGTCGAGTATATAAGCAGCATCTTACCACGGTCAATCAAGCACTTAAACAATCATAGTTTAATTTAAAAACAAATAGCAAATACCAGAATAATATAAAAATGTCAGACTCCGAAGAAGATCAAACCGCACTCGTCTGCGACAACGGATCAGGATTGGTAAAATCCGGTTTCGCTGGTGATGACGCACCAAGAGCTGTTTTCCCATCCATTGTTGGACGACCAAGACATCAGGTAAGACACCAGAAATGATAAAATGTTACGACTTAATTAATTTTAACAATTTTATTGTTCACAGGGTGTGATGGTCGGTATGGGACAAAAAGACAGCTACGTCGGTGACGAGGCACAAAGCAAACGTGGTATCCTCACTCTTAAATATCCAATCGAACACGGAATCATCACCAACTGGGATGATATGGAGAAGATCTGGCATCACACCTTCTACAACGAGCTCCGTGTCGCACCCGAGGAACACCCAACCCTCCTTACTGAAGCCCCANCCAAGAAAACCATACACGATAGAAAGACTAGCAAATGCTTGATGTATACCGTTGAAAGATAGTGACGTAAGAACAGTCTATATTTTGGGAATATCATCAGTATTTACTCAATGCAAATTGTAGGACAAAAACGACAATACGTGCGTTAGCGTACATTTTATTCCAGTATCGTCCCACATTTTGTCAAACCACCGTTAGCCACTAAACTGAAATCCAAGTACAAAGTTACACATGTACAAAACATAAATAAGTTTAAACAAACTGAATTCTTTTATGTCTATAGTTGCAAGCAGGTCGTTGAACGTAACACAATTCGCTTTAGGTATCCAAGCATGGGTCCAAGAACAATCCGCGTAGATGAAATGCAACGTACAACAGCAAGAGCATAATTTTACATCGCGTGGTTGTCTTACAATGGATNTGCTTGATGTATACCGTTGAAAGATAGTGACGGAAGAACAGTCTATATTTTGGGAATATCATCAGTATTTACTTAACGCAAATTGTAGGACAAAAACGACAACACGTGCGTTAGCGTACATTTTATTCCAGTATCGTCCACATTTTGTCAAACCACCGTTAGCCACTAAACTGAAATCCAAGTACAAAGTTACACATGTACAAAACATAAATAGGTTTAAACAGACTAATTTTTTTTATGTCTATGGTTGCAAGCAGATCGTTCAACGTAACACAATTCGCTTTAGGTAACCAAGCATGGGTCCAAGAACAATCCGCGTAGATGAATGCAACGTACAACAGCAGAGCATAATATTACATCGCGTGGTTGTCTTACAATGGATAAAACGCCATAAATACATGCTATGTACAGAGCATTTCTAAGCCTAAAGCCCAATTTTTAACTCGAACATCGGTCACTGGTGCTGCTGTCCGGCAGTGCTGAAGAGAAGAACTTTCTTTCCCTTCTTGCCGCCTTTGCCCTTCTTACCTCTGCCCTTGGGTGGCTCAGTACCTAACTGCGATAAAGCGGTAGACAGGGCGTCGCCAAATGAGCTTTGGTAGGTTGGCGGCGCCACGTAATCAGGGTCGTCATCATCTACATCACGTGATGACGTGGCCGACGCTTGGCTGATTTGTGACGTGCTGGGCGCGACTCGCGGCCATAACTGCTGATGCTCGCTCGACTTTGCACTTCGCAGCATCTACATGCCGTAAAACAAGACATCAGAAAAAATATTTTAACGCAAATTTAATGGCGGGTTGGGCGATAATGTGTAAAAATGCTCCTACCTGCGCAAATGACGGACCGGCGTTGTTGTCCACACTGCTCCCTGCACTGGTCACCGACGGACTAACAGACGAACTGGAAACAGCCTCAAACATGTCATCGCTGGTTTTGGACGATTGCGAAATCTCATGTTCACTTGTTTCCGGCGATGGCAGCAGGACAGAAAATGACCCCGGTGTTGCATTGGAGCGACCGGGAAAGTGTGGGAACTGCTTTTGACTTTCCAAACTTATTCTGGCAGCGGGAACTGTACAAAAAAACGTAGAAAAGGTGATTCACAGCAACCAATTTCCTTTGGACCCTGAAATCCTAACACCAAAACTTCAAAAATCTATTTATATCTATGTCGACGCATCTACAAGCGTTTTGACACAACCGTCGTCAAGTCATACCATTGACTGCATTTGTTCATAAAAAGCAGTAAATAGCCGTTATGTGTATATGTTATGGCTGAGCAACGAAAGAGTTTGGTTGCCTCACAAAAACTTATTCAATTGAATATGTTTATTTTGTAATTCAAAATTAGCTAAAACGGGTCGGCCACAATCACCTGAAGGGTCGTATGTGGTCCGGGGCGTACAATACCCAGGCTAGGTCTCAATTCATGAGTTTTATTCCGCATAATCGGATTTCAAAAACTTACATTTTCCTTGCTTGCGCATTTCGGCATTATGCACTTTCCGCAACACGCGCTTTTCCTCTCTGGCCTTCCGCTTACGCTGGGCTGCACGGCGTTCCAGGTGATCACGAAAGGCGTCAAGTGTTGACCTTTCCACCACAGGAGGACGCAAATCCAACTCGGCCACATGAAACTCGAGGGAAAGCGGCAAATGCGTCAGGTAGCGATGTCGTTTTCGTGTAGTCTTGGTTAAGCGGCAACATTTTGGTCATTTTCGCATTTAGTTTGAGGGCACAATTTGGGGTAAGCCGCACATACCTCGTTCATTGAGTAGTCTTCCGTTTCCAAAATTTTGCCAGTTATCTCAACTGGGCATTTGTCAAAACTGCCATATTGATGGATAAGACATTTCACATTGACAGGGTGCAAGTAAATGTGCTGCCCATCTTTTGCCTGGTAATGAAAGTGTGTTTAAAACTTTTACTTGCACCATAAACACCAGTAGGTTATGTTTTGAGTACCAACCTGATAAAAGTAATACACATGGTCAACCGGTGATTCGATCGGACCGGATGGATTACTGGCCTCTACTGCATCCTGTGTGTTGTTCGAATTATTTTCCTGGTATTGAGTTTCATCTGAAGCCACTTTTAACAAAAATCATTCAAGTTTGTTAAAGTTTCTGCCATTTCAATGTCTCAGAAAACAAAAACATTTCAAAAGGTTTGCTCTTAGAATGTCAAGCATTGTTAGTTGTGTCTGCATCTAAGTGGTATGTTATGTATCAGCCAATGTTGGGGATCACTTTTATGTCATTCGCAACAGAGGCTTATCAACGAATTATGACTGTTTTTGAATGACTCATTATACACAGGAAGTCACTGTGAGCAAAACACTAGGCTACCACAACAAAACACATTGGTTTTAGGTATTTTGTCTCATTTATGTTTCTTACTGCAATAATTATGTATCCCTTTGTTTTTTTGTTTTTTCCCAATGCATTCCAGTAACTCTGCTTGTCGCTGTTTGCACAGTTCAATTGCAGCAAATATAAACTGCTTTTCCAAGTCCTATCAAAGCATTATCATGTTTGCCATAAATGTTGCAAAAAATAACCACAATAAAATATCATCAACAATTCAATAATTTACTTTGTTATCAAGCAAAAGGTCATGTCAAGGGCAGATTTGATTTACAGGTTTAATATGGAAACAGAAGAAGTAAGGCATATTTCCCCCAGCAGGAAACAACAACCAAATAAATGCACACAACCTACATCAGTTTCTGTGGCAAGCTTAAACTCAAGCTGTTCCATTTCCACTTGCACCACATTAGATATCACTTGTCCTGGGGCAGCACATAGATGCTTTAGGTTTCTTTGACTCTGTAAAATATCGTATGTTTGTAGCTGCAATATAATAAGTTATGGTACTTAAAGGCATTTTTGTAGCAACTTAGAAATTGAATTCCATTTTGCAGGTTTACTAGCTTGTACCAAGAAAAAACTTTGTACTTTTAGGCTTTTTCCAACATTTTCAGTATACTGCTGTTAAACACATACTTACGAACTAAAAGTTGATAACACAAAGACAAATAACTGAATACCATGTCAAACACCTTGAAAAGGTAATAAAATTTCAAAATTACCAGCACTTCAGCTTTGCTTGTGCCACCAAATTGACAAATATCAGCCGGCATTTGAAAAGCATTGTCTTTGTCTGCAGGAAATGCCACCATAGAACCTTTTTGTCTTTTCATCAACTTCATGGTTATTATGCTTTGGGGGTCATAAAACTGGTCTTCAAAAACTGAAACACTGCCAAATGTGTACTGGTTTCATTAAAACGTTACTAAATAACATAATTAATCAATGAACAGTTTACATTTTAAAGTGTCTGAATCAGGCTAACATGTTGCCATACCTACCTTTTTAAATCACCCTTTTGAACAGCCTCATAGCATATAGGACATTTTCTCCATGGCTTTGTATCCAGAGCCAAGTAATGCAAAATACATGGCCAGCAGAATATGTGACCACACTTTGTAACCCGTGCAGCATAGGGAGAATCAAGACAAATTGGACACAAAGGTGTCTCATGACTCCACATGTTCTAAATGTACCATAAAAGTGCAACAATATGGTTTAATGTCTAAACATGCAGGTATTTTCATCTTTATTAATGAACAGAATTGTTTAGGCGGTCTTTATCAACAAATTGCCTTCAACATAAAACTTACCACTTTCTCAATGAGTTCCCAGTCGATTGGAATATCGGCATCAGCAACATGGACACTGTAATCAGGCCCCTCTTTAACAACTAGCTGGCAACTGTATAAAAAATAGGTCTGAAGCCAGCTGATACCAATGATCGCCACAGTGTACCAAAAGTTTTAAATATCATATTGAAACACAAAATGTTCAAAGATAAATCATACTTTGCTTGAATAAATTGTTCTTTGTTAAAGAGAGAATGATGACCAGCATGTCTCCAGCGATTACACCCTCCTCTTGACACCACCCTGGAAGAGGTTTCGTCAAAACTTGAATCAAAGGTGAAATTCAATAAATGATTCATGTTTGTCTTTTTGCTGCCATGTTGCTCAACAGGGAGAGGTGAAAATGCATCTCTTTGTTCAGCTTTCACCTGCAATTATCAAAATTGTACATTAAAACTTTGCACAAGTTCACAAAAATTTATGTACGATGTCCAAACTTAAAGATTACAAACATAATCTTACCACGGCAATGTATAAAATTTTGTGAAGAAACAAATCAAATCAATAAAAGATTTTCAAAATGTTTTGTATGAACACTTGTGTATGTATACCTGATTCCTACGTCCACCACCATTTTTAAAGCCAGAGCGAGGCCTAGGTTGCTTTTGGAATTGATTAACTGAACCTTTTCCATTTCCAGACCCTCTATTGTAATTAGAATTATAGGAGCTGTTGCTGCTTTCCTGGTATGAGTTTGGAGTTCTGCCAAAATTGCTGTTTCTTTTGCGATCTAAAAAGATTCATAAAAGTAGCAAGTCATTTATCCAATGGTCATGGAATGCATTTAATATGAGAGGAAAGTGGGTTTTGCTTACCTTCTTTGGATTTACCACATACATTTTCTGAGCTGGAAACCTTTACAATTGGAATTGCACCAGTTCTGGAGGACATGGTTGGAGATATTGACATAAGAGACTTGAGATGCAAAAACGGCCTCACAGACCAATTGGTTTATGTTGACGATCGGAGACATGTTGACCAAAAATTAAAATGCCATATTTCACCACAAAATGAATAAAATATGTAATTCTTCTTAGAAGATAATTTTGTTGTTGAGTGGAAAGGAAAAGTTGGTAAAGATGAAGCAATCGTGAAGGCAACAGACCTTCACTTAACAGATATTAAATCTGTTAAAATCTCTCCCAAAAAAGGAGGGCAGGTTTTTCCAACAAACTTAATGTTTGGCACAGATGGGGAAACTTATGTTTCTCCACCTACAACAAAAAAATTGTTACATCATAAAATTACTTTAACATTGACACTAGTTTATTCTTTAAAAGTTTAAACCGAAGTTTTAAACATGAGCAATATATAGACTGTGGTTCGACAGCTTAAGGGTAGTCTCAAACATAAGTAATATATAGGCTCTGGTATGACAGCAGAAGGGTAAAACAGTTTAAGTCCAAGACTACCAGTAGTCTCTGATTGGACACTTAACATTTTATGTACTCTACCAGACAAGGTAATAGTAAGCTCCTCTGCTGAGCCAACGATAAATTTAATATTAACAAGATAAAATATCTGAAAGCTAAAGTTTTTGAAGCATTTCAAACTTCAATGACTAATATTTACTGCTATTCATACTTGTTTTAGAAGGAATTATTGCAAAAAGAAATCAAAAGGTTGTTGGTCCAAAATGTCAAGATCATGTAAGATTTTTGTGTCATTGACTTTTTACTGTACTGATCTCTATGAACACCGTGTTCGTAATTCGTATTCACAGAGATTGGTATTTTTTCCAGTAGTCATTTCAGGCGCTAGTGTGTGCCGCAAATTCTATGTTTGGATTTCCTTAGTTTGTTCTGTAATAGTACAACATAACACTGTCGGGAGTTCTTACTGCTACGTTGCGCAATGGTGGTTGGTGGTCAACCGTGACGTTTGGCAACCTGAGGTGGTGGTAATAACAGGGCTCTTTCTTAACAAATATTGACCTCCTCTGCCAGATAAAATCGTAATTAGTGCAATTTGTACGCTGGTTGAATGCTGTGTAACACAAGTACAGAACATAGCTTCAATTGGACTCTCGGCACACTTCAGGCGCAAAGAGTCCGACGGCCAGCTGACCTGGATAACAAAAGCCTCGTACCTTCGCAAACATTATTACTTATGGTAACTTTTTAATTGCTTTAAATAGTGGTGGTGTAAAGTCGTACGTTACGATATTTTCCTCAAATATGCCCAGTAGCCTATGTTTTGCTATCACTTGGTGATCAACTTTTGTTGTAAGCAGTGAAACTATACGTGAATTTGAGTCTTTCGTAATTGGTTAAAAGCAAGCACAAAAAATGTTTTGTCCCACTAAGATTTTTGTTATACGCCATTATACAGTGTGAAATAAATTGATATTTTTTCTTATGTTCGTTGAAATTCTGTGAATTTGAGCTCGTGATTATTATCCTGATCCTTATTGTTGGATGGGAAACGCACGAAGTGAACCGCCATCCGTTTTCCGGAAGATTATTTAGACGCTTGGATAAAATTCTGCACCGCTGAAGTTAATTTGCACCTTTTAAGCGAGTGATGAGGCCAACTTACCCGATGTTCATTATCAAACAACGGCAATATAACACGTTCATAAACTAACCAACATATTTTTTCTGTGTATGCTTTTATTTTTGCAACAAAACCTGGAACTATTTGTGTTTTTACCAGTATTTAACAAAGCACAAAAATTGAAACGACTGATGAAAAGCCGAAATGCAAAGGAAACTACCATTTTAAAAAAAATTAACACAAAAATCTTGCTAACATTTTTGTTGTCTTTTAAAGTTTTTATGTTTTTTTTAACTATATAGTTTTAGGTCCATACAGCACGAAACGTTCATCACACGCTAAAATACGAGATAACTGAAGCAAGTTTGTTCTACAAAATATGTTTTTGAAATGTCTCCCAACATTAACAAACCTTTTGTGTGTCAGCGTGTGTGAAATGAGTAATTAGCGCTTGTTGTTAAATTTCATAAAAATCTCGAAAAAAAGTATACACGTATAAAGTTTTGCCATTTGTTGAAAAATCTGCACATAAAAAAGTTAACATCAAAATACATATGATACACACGGTTAAATTTTATGACTTAATTAAGGTTTTGATTTTTTTTTTTGGTATTTTAACAAGGTTTTAGGTTTTTTAGAAAGACTGGGCTAAATTGAATAAATTAAAACAAAATCAATTTAAACCTCTTAGATACAAAAAAGCAGAACAATGAGTGTCAGTCATGCACATAAGTTTTTATTCGGCCTTTGTTTCCGAGCGTCGATGACGAGTTTCGTTCAAATTGTATCTGAAGTAGAGAGTCATCAGTGCAAACATAAACATCCCGGTGCACATATAATGGTTTGTTGTGAAACCTGTGTTTAAAAATGGCAATGAGAGACATACCACCGAACGCAAATGTATATACTCACCAATATCGGGGTTGTAGTTGATTGCAAGGACACCACCAGCAATATATATCATAAAAATGTAGACGCACGATAAGAAACGCGTATATTTTTCGAGATAACAAAAATCGGCCATCGTCCACAGTATCTGGCAAGTTCCAACGAAAACAAGTGAACTTGTGCCACTTATCGGTTCTACACAAAAACAAGAAGTAGTTTCATCGTTTAAGCGTATTGCTGTGACGACAACAGTCGTTTCATATTTAACCTTCTATGTTGCGATCGGGTATAAGAGATGCTAGAAAGTAGGCCAGTGAGAAGGTAATGGATTCAACCCCCCACCAAGCCGAGAACACATTTGGATATACTATAAGGTGTCGAAACAGCCACGTTGAAGTTTCTTGTAAAAAAAACAAAATATTAATAACTCAAGCAAGTTTATTGCCTGAGTTCAGGCAATTACCTGGTAGGGGTTTGTAAGTTGAAGTGTCAGACTTGGTTTCGCTGTCAACGTATCGTTTTGTTATCATGAACACATGTATACAGCACTGAACAGTCATTGCCACCATGGTCAACAGCGCATAGAAATGTTCCTCGAATCCATACGCTATCATCCATAGTACCATGTTGACCATTGTTAACATCGATACAATGTAAAAGTTCTTGACAGGAAAATAGAATACGTTGTTTAACGCTGTCACAGATTTATCCCGTCTTTTATTTGCCTACCTTACTGAATATTTTTCGATTTTTCGCCAGTGCATAGAGATAAAAAAGACCAAATAATTTACCAGAAAACAAGTAACCCCATGATACACGAAACTGCAAAACAAAGGCGAATGAAAGTTCACGTATCAAGGTTGACACCTCCGGATATTGTTACCAAAGTCTTAGGAGATGTATCGAGTTTGTACTTCCGTATCATCATGGCAGGCGTTTTCAAAGAAACACCTAGTTTGACAAACGGTGTTAAAATCACAACAAACGAATAGCTGCTTCGCAAGTCAATTACTTCGCAGCATTTTTGTTTTGGGCGGAAAGTATGTCACAAGGAAATTTTAAACCTTAAAAACGTGACTTGCTTCATGACAATTTTTTCACTTATTTTAAATGATGTGAGCCGCGCCACGTTATTTCGCCAACTGCTGCCGTTTTGATATATGACATTTTTGTCTTCGTGTTACCTCACCTGGAAACGCGTTCTTCAGATATACAAAGAGTAGGAGAAGAGTAGCCATTTGGACAATGATACTTCCCACAATCCATCTTCTTTCCGTGTTCATAGTTCCCAACCTAAAATATTCCAAAGTAAGTTCAAAATTGCTAATTCTGTAAGTCAACAATAAAAGTTAATGTGTTTTTTCGGTGCACTGAACAATTGCTCCTCGGCTTTGTCTCTAAAATCCTTACCCCTGCGAACCGTTGCTGCCGAAAACAGCGATGATCGTGACATGTATGTTACCATTTCACACTTTACATACTTCCGTAAATTACAGTTTCCCTGCGATTATGCCATACGCTAATTAAACAGTCACTGCACACCACCGAACAACAAGCGGTGCAAAATATCACGCGTTGTGTAGGATTTTCTGCCTCTAACGGCGCTAGACCGCATAAACGGGTTCCTGGAATATCGTACAGTTGGGTATTTATTGCAACAAAGTTTCTGTGACGTCCTGCCATTGGGGTCCAATTACTTTGTGCGATGAGCATTTGTGAGCATTGTGAGTAATTCAGCTAGTTACTATGACCAATAATTAACCGACGGACTGTTTTGAATTGCAGTAAAATCAAGTTAGACTTGAATACCTTGCCTTGTGCATTGTATCGTACGACCCAGGGACGTAGCCAGGGGGGGGAGTCGAGAGGGGCCATGGCCCCTACCAAATTTCAAAATTGTACATTGAAGTAGGCTACTCCTGAAAAAAATCCCTAAGCTTTCCATCAAACTATTGCAGTGGAAAAGTTATTAATCGCCCGCGATCTTCGTGCTCCGTGCTTAATTTAAGAACGGCTGCATTGTACGCCGATATGAGCAGAGAGCAAACAGCGTCCGGCACGCAAACAAACACATCATTGCGTATCTTTTGATATACTAGGATTTGGGCGCTGAAATTTTGCACCTACATTTTTGACCATTTCTTTCGAACCAAACACAAATCGACAGCCAAGTTTTGACACAAATATTTCAAAGCATTTACAAACAATAGACAGAAACTGTATAACACTTCACGCATGTTATTACGCTTATGAATAAGACTGTTCAAGGCATTTGTCACGACCAAACGGCACATTATTGGCCACTGCCTTGCCCTGTTCCACAGAGCATGCCGTTTTCAGTAAGCCCAAAATGAGTGGTTAAAATTGTTGTCAGCCCCGATCATGTGCTGTGATGAGCCGATTTGTATGAACTAGATTAAGGTTGACACGTACTATAGCCTACATGAAAATTCGAAACCACCGCCCTTGATAGCGCGTAACATTGTACACCTCCTCAAAGCTTCTTAACTTACCAGGACAGAATCCCGGAATCTTCACACAGGTGTTGCACTTTAGATTGTTTCTTGATTATCTCATGCAAAAATAATCCGAGACAAGAAAGCAATGCATTTGAATTTGGTTAAGGGTCTTTACGAAATATAAATTACCTTAGCAAAAGACTGCAATTCGCTATATTAAGCAATTACGACTTAAATAATGCTAAAGCTATACATCTTGTTGTCCTGTCGTCATGAGTGCGTTGAAAAACTGGAATATTTGAGGTTAACGGAAAAGGGCGTTCTGACAGTTGATTAACACATCTATATCACATTAACGAACAGCCATTAACAGCACAGCACAAAATCACTACATGGACAAGTCAGCTAGCGTGACTCTAAATTCAAATCATGCTAGCAGTGAGAGAAATATTACAAAGCGTGAATTGAATGGCCGATAAAATAGGGGAAATGCAGTGAAAATCATCAATGAATCAGTGATTATACAAAAAATCTACATGTAGAAAACTTAACATCAAAATACGTGTGATGCACACACTTAATATTTATTTCTTATTTAAGGTTTTGATCTTTTTGTGTATTTTAGGTTTGACGGAAAGACTGGGCTATATTGGATAAGTTGAAAAATCAATTTGAACCTCGTAGTTACAAAATAAGCAGAACAATGAGTGACAGTCATGCACACAAGTTTTTATTCGGCCTTTGTTTCCGAGCGTCGATGACGAGTTTTGTTCAAATTGTATCTGAAGTAGAGAGTCATCAGTGCAAACATAAACATCCCGGCGCACATATAATGGTTTGTTGTGAAACCTGTGTTTAAAAATGACAATGAGAGACATACCACCGAACGCAAGAGTATATACTCACCAATATCGGGGTTGTAGTTGATCGCAAGGACACCACCAGCAATACACATTATAAAAATGTAGACGCACGATAAGAAGCGCGTATAATTTTCGAGATAACAAAAATCGGCCATCGTCCACAGTATCTGGCAAGTTCCAAAGAAAACAAGTGAACTTGTGCCACTTATCGGTTCTACACAAAAACAAGAAGTAGTTTCATCGTTTAAGCGTATTGCTGTGATGACAACAGTCGTTTCATATTTAACCTTCTATGTTGCGATCGGGTATAAGAGATGCTAGAAAGTAGGCCAGTGAGAAGGTAATGGATTCAACCCCCCACCAAGCCGAGAACACATTTGGATACACTATCAGGTGTCGAAACAGCCACGTTGAAGTTTCTTGTAAAAAACAAAATATTAATAACTCAAGCAAGTTAATTGCCTGAGTTCAGGCAATTACCTGGTAGGGGTTTGTAAGTTGAAGTGTCAGACTTGGTTTCGCTGTCAACGTATCGTTTTGTTATCATGAACACATGTATAAAGCACAAAACAGACATTGCCACCATGGTCAACAGCGCATAGAAATGTTCCTCGAATCCATATGCTATCATCCATAGTACCATGTTGACCATTGTTAACATCGATACAATGTAAAAGTTCTTGACAGGAAAATAGAATAGGTTATGTTTTTATTTAACGCTGTCACAGATTTATCCTGTCTTTTATTTGCCTACCTTACTGAATATTATTCGATTTTTCGCCAGTGCATAGAGATAAAAAAGGCCAAATAATTTACCAGAAAACAAGTAACCCCATGATGCACGAAACTGCAAAACAAAGGCGAATGAAAGTTCACGTATCAAGGTTGACACCTCCGGATATTGTTACCAAAATCTTGGGAGATGTATCGAGTTTGTACTTCCGTATCATCATGGCAGGCGTTTTCATAGAAACACCTAGTTTCACAAAAGTTGTTAAAATCATAACAAACGAACAGCTGCTTTGCAAGTCAATCACTTCGCAACATTTATCTTTTGGGCGGAAAGTATATCACCAGCCTTAGAAAACGTGACTTGCTTCATGACAATTTTTTCACTCATTTTAAATGATGTGAGCCGCGGCACGCTACTTCGCCAGCTGCTGCCCGGGATGTTATAATATTTTACTTTATTATTGTGTCAGGAAATTTGTGTTCGTGTTACTTTACCTGGAAACGCGTTTTTCAGATATACAAAGAGTAGAAGAAGAGTAACCACTTGAACAATTATACTTCCCACAATCCATCTTCTTTCCGTGTTCATAGTTTTGAGGCTAAAATATTCCAACGCAACCTGTAACAGAACGCTTCAAAATACATCGTAAACAAGTTTAAACTGCTCCTTACAAGAGAGTATGCAAGTTACAACTGCGCTGTCACCTTCTTATAGAAAGAAAAGGCGCAAAATGGGTTGAAATTACCTGTTCTTTATGTTCTACAACTTACAACATTTTACCTATTAAGCACAAACATTTGTGCTTAAAAAAAACAATATGAACAACAAAATTAATACCAATATAACTGCCGGAGAGAAGCTTGTATGTAGCGTACCGCCTTTCAACAATCACTGTTGTCATCATCAGTGCAAATGACGAGATGCTTCAAACCATATTTATCCCCTTTTTTCTTGCATGTGCATACAACACACGGTGCGTTATTTTGGCTGATCTTTTTCTCTCGTTATTTTGGCCGATCTTTTTCTCTCGTTATTTTGGCCGATCTTTTAACGTTTGCACGAGTATTACTTATGCACAAGTTACTTATATGTCTGGCAGTTATGCCTAATCAAACCACTTAATTGCTGCTTTTGTGTTTCCAACATCAAAAGTTTACGTGGTGTTTTTATAATAACAAACATTTACGTGTTTTTCTGAACCATAGAAATCATACTTGTGCCGATGCATAAATTATGCCGCTGGGCAAATTCAAAGACTGAAACAGTGTCCGGTAAACAGTTATTTTTTGTTTTTCTCTTCAGTGAAGCAACGAATCATCAAACCTATTTTTGCTGCTACTTTAGGTTATTTTGGTTTAGTTGAACGATCAGGTTTGAAGGGTTTACTACATCATTTCGTGCGCTTTTTTCTGATTTTTGACCAGTTTTTAGTTATGTGCTTAGTTTGACTTGGAATTAACATGTTAAAAACAGACGCAAAAGATAACAAGCCCATTGTTTGAAGAGTTTGCTTTTGCATTTCTTGTGCAGCCGGCACAACCAGACAACGACGTTACCGATAAAATGGCCAAAACTGTTGTGAGTTTGTGAATAGACTTGTGAATGTAAACTTGGGTGGAAGAGTGTATGAAAGTTGTTACGCGGAGGACTTCCCTACAAAACGGACCAATGGTGCACAAAAATATCTGTTTCTGAGATGCTTGTGAGTCTTAAAAACAACGCTCGTGAATCGTCTCTTGATTTGGCTTTTGCCCTCGGAAAATAGTGGCACAAATAATTTGCTCTTTAGGTTTCCGAAAAACTGTATAAAACCTAGCCCCGCCCAAAACCTACATGAAGTTTTGTTGGTGTTAGACTCAAGAGAAAAGTTAGTTTAAATTCACCACAGCACACAGATAGCCTACTGGGAAATCTCCTAGATACCTTGCCAAACTTGTTAAGTATGTTGATTTAGACAAGCAGGATTTACGTGTGCGTGTTAAACAAGCCATCCCTAACGTTTTGGGCCTACGTCTTGTAACTACTTAGTGCGGATCATAACAAGTCGAATAAGATGTGACTGCAACAGTATCATACTGTAACTTGTTTTTTTAGTCCAATATAGAAATGAAAGAATCTCAAATTATTTGTCGGTTAGTGGTTGTTGTACTCGTGGGTGTAGTTTGGTTGGCCGACAGTCAGGATTGCAGGTATATAACAGTGCCTATGTGCAGAGAAGATAACAACCAACAACGATGGCCATCAGAGACCGCAAAAGGTGAACCAGGTGTACCAGGAAAGGCTGGACCAGTGGGAGGCAGAGGCCCTCCAGGTGAAAAGGGTGACATTGGCGACGCAGATGCCTTGGAACGAAAGTTCACAAGTCTAATAAAAGGTAAACAACTGGCAGATCAGTTAAGTTTCTTCTGACAGAGTTTGGAAAAAATCCACAGAGCTCAACGAGACACTTCATCGCCCAGCAACATGTGGAGCTTCTGCGAAGGTCGGGTATCAGACACTTCGATCGGGAGAAAAGTTGTACTGTGATGGTAGATGGATTGTAAGTTGTAAATAAAAGTGTTGAATGCTGTTGTGCGATGAACAGCATGTTCGTAGCACAAACTTTTTGTGCTAGGTTTTCCAGCGACGCTTTAACGGGAGTGTGGATTTTTCACGAACATGGCAGGAATACAAGGATGGATTTGGTAACATGAACGGCGAATTTTGGATGGGTAAGGCGTGATCACAACTGTGTTATTCCCATACATTCAATTTTTACTCTGTCAAGGACTGGATAAGCTTTTTCAACTGACCAACGGAAGGGGTTGCAGATTGCGCATCGACTTGTGGGATTTTGAGAACGATCACGCTTATGCTGAATACAGGTATTTACAGACCCAGTCAATATCATTGACAGTTTAAAATAACCATACTACAAGCAAAACCAAGTTTTGGCTTAGTAAAGTCATTAAATTGGCCTTATCAAACGTGTAGTGCGTTTTCCATCGAGGACGAGAGCGACTTTTATCGTCTGCACGTTGCTGGATATCGAGGAACTGCAGGCGATGCGGTGACCAGATCCGACCATACCCACGATGGAATGGCCTTCACGACTAAAGACAGCGACCACGATTTGTAGGGGCAAAAATTTCGAACTTTTTGATGCTGTATGGCGTAATAAGCTAACATACGTTGGGCCGCAGTGGCCTAGTTTGGTATTTTCACAGTTACACAACTCTTAACGGTTTCTTCCAATGTTTGACCTGTATTTTAGAAACGGTGACAACTGTGCTTCAAATGTGTATGGAACCAGTGGCGGTTGGTGGTTCCGAAGCTGCCAAGTTGGAAAACTAAACGCGGCTTACGGCCCTTCTACTGGGGACTGGCATGGTAACATTTGGCAACCCTGGAAAGGCAGCTCGACTACCTTGAAGGCAACGATGATGAAAGTGAGATGCGACTGAAAGAAATAACATGAAGCCCGCGTATGGGCATAATCTTTGTGCCTACGATTCAGGACGAGAGTTTTTAAAAAATGTAATTCTCGTAATAAAAGAATCAAGCTAAAAAATTACCCGGCTAATTTCTTTAACCCTAGGAAAATATTTAGAATAAGGCTTCACATCAGTGGGCCAAGAAACGCGCTATAAGATAATAACAGCAAAAACAGTTTGGTTAATAAAAACAAACGTTTCCATTGCTGTATGCTTACATGAACTTCGCAAACAGTGCGGTCAGGTGTGATCGAGCAATAACAAACACTGAAAAATGAAGAATTTAGTGCCGCTCTCTGCAAGATAACAAGAAAATGCGTCAAGAGAAAATGCAAAACGTACGATAGCAGAGTGATAAAACAATAAAAATAAACTGTCGACATTGCACTGGATGTAAAGGCACATATTTTCGACAATTGCAAGCTTGTGGAATTAAAGAACCAACACGCAACCCACAACCACTGTATTCAAGCATGAAAAAAGTAAAACGTGCAGGATAGAAACACAAGCAAAGGCAATATAAGATCCTCATAACACCGTAAACCTTCTGTATTAGTGAAGAAAAATGGAACCCTATCCAGAATGGGTGCCGTTTTTGTGAGTAGCCAAGGAGAGTACATGATTGGTTGTAACGAAGATCAGACAGATGACTGACCACCCGAGAACGACAAATACCCAAGACTGTCGCGAAAACGGCGACCTTCACAAAACGTTCATTTTTTGTCGAACTATAAACCCTTATCAATAACAACAAAAACAAGACATGAATTTACCTGTGTTGGTTTCTGGTGACAGACGATTTAAAACCACTCAACGAGGCCTCCTTTCTCGCGTAGTAAACAAGCATAGCGGGCACAACATATTGGACACCGGCTCCTGCGTAGGAACCGGTGACACCCACTAATGTGGTGAGGTCGTTGGTGATGAAGGCAATGATGATAGGAGGAAGGATAGCCAGAGTCGGATAGAGCAAACGGTTGATGAGAAATGATCCCGTTGGTTTAAAAAGGGCCTACAAGAATTAATAGTAGGCTGGTTTGGAAGGTGTTTGTGTCAAGTCAGATTATCCAAAATCGCCAAAAATGGTCAATATTTTGTCAAATATTTCGCTAATTTCAAAATTACTGTGGATGTTCACATTATAAACTCTAATGCGTTGCTCTTTAGATGTAACTAATGTAGTTTGTGTTGCTTAGCACATCTTGGATTGTTAAAAATGAAGCCTTGCTCGGGTTTATGTATTCCCATTCCGCACAATTCAGCAAAAGTTTAATACAGACTATACGTCAAATATTTAATCGATAAAACTACCTTTAGGTTGTTTCGTAAGGTTACGGCAATAATAGGGAAGTTGGTTGAGAGCGTGAACACTGGAAAGAGTCCGAGGAAGTAGCGGAGGAATGATACGTCCGTAACGTAACACGAGTCCTAAATGAAACGCATAAGTGTTAACAGTCCATAACGAAGTGCTGCGAGTCGGTATTGCGTCCACCACAAACGAAAGTGACTGCAATGGCATAAAACGCTCGACAAGCAACATTGTCATCACACAAAAATGATGTCACTTGGCATTGCCCATTCAAAGTTTGTTGGCTGCTACTTGCAACAAGGGCTATTGAGAAATCGTACTCGTTCAATGGTTCAGTAAATTCACCTAAATATTGCGAGGAGAAAGTTACCAGTGTACAAAATACTTGCTAAAATTGCGGCCTGTCCGTTTTTGTCATAACAGGCTTTGTACAGTTACCAAAAATGAACTAACTTAACAAAAAAAGAATAGTATTCCCTTTGAAACAGCGATGTAGGTTTGAATGTAATCTAAATGTATGTTCCAGCACAATTTTTTAACTTTCAATGGCTTACAAACATATTGATAGTTGAATCAACAAACCGATAATATACCAACCAGTTAAGCAACACATTTGTGACATTATTCCACAAACAAACCTGAAAGTTCAAGGTGTAGATGTCCTTTAACATTTCACCAGGAAAACAAAAGATTGCAGTGAACCCGAGCAATGAGTAGAAGAGTAAAATGAGCAAATAATCAGCTGCTAATATTTTTGAAAGATTCTGTTTGTTGCGAATCGGGGTAACAAGAGAAGGAAGAGAGTGCTGACACATGAAAGAATAGACTGAGACACCAAAGAGATTGGGAACGCCTGAGAGATCAGCCAATGGAGGTTTTCCAGAGCTACCCTTCTTTGCCATGTGAACCACAGCTAGTACAATCATCATAATGAATGCTGTGCAGAAATGTGTTACCACATGTGAGTAAATGCTTCCATGTGCACAAGTAGATGATTGAAAAAATGATACTTTTTCACTACAGTACAAAAACAGTTCAATACACTTAAATGTGAGGGTTTCAAGTAAAAACAGACACCAGCAATTTATAAATTTATCAAAAATTACCAAATGTTTTAATTTATTACTTATGATAAAACTTGGCACTCACCAAAAGGTAATTGTGGGGCATATATAATAATTGTGACAACAAACAAATTATGCATGTATGGTGGTAGATTAAAGATTGTTTAAAGGTAATGCTAACAGTATATTATATACATACCGACCCAGCGGCAAATGGTGGTAAAGATTTGGAGGTACTTGGTCTTTTGAATACTGAAGTAAGTAAAGGGACCCAGTACCACAGCGAAAATTGCCTGCCAAACATCAAATTAGTTTTATATTTTTTATCATCATTAAAGTGGGGAAAACAGGCACTAACCAAAAATATTCTATAAACATCCATCCGCGTTACAGTTGAACCCCAACATATGTCACTGTCTTTCGGAACAGAATGGTTTGCTGAAGCACATGACATGTTTTGGCTGTTGTAAAAAAGATATATCAGACAGAATATCATGGCACCCCAAAGTTGAATACATACCACACAATGTCTCTTAGTGACTTTGGAACAGCAGCAGCATATATGGCTAAGTCACCATACAAGTATATAGCAATACACAAGTAAAACAAAGTTCGGCCAACTGAAAAATTAGTAACATTGGTGGTTACAGTTGAAAAAACTAGCAATTGAATGCAATAAATACCAATGTTTATAGTTTCAATGCTCTACCTTTGTTAAAAAACATGTCAGCCATTTCACCCATCTCCACTGGCTGAGTTATTTCAAAAGCACTGTTTTTTGCAGAAGAATCATTGCTTGAAAGATTTACATAAGTTGCCACTGTAAAACATCCAATTTGTTAATTGAAATTGTTATGCCAGGCCAACTATAAATGTCATACAGTTATCGCTGTCATCCAGGAGTCGAGTGTTTTCAGATGTTGAATTTGGTCTGCTTCTTACATTTTCATTAATATTGCTGACTGCTGCATTATTTCCATCTGATATTCTAGCATCATCAAAATCCTTCAGAAATTCAACATTTTACAAATAAAAAAAAGCAATGTGCAAATATTTGATTCAGTTTTTACCTGATCCAAATCATTTTTCTTTTTTTGACGAATACAAGCATTTGCGATCGAAAGAGTTTCAACAACAAATGTTGTAGTAACATAGCTAAAATAACAAACAGATAGTTTCTTTACAAGCATGCTACACACTTTACACATGTCAGATGTTGCATAGTCTTAATTTTAGGTTTGTACAGATTTCAACACAGGTTTGTTGTTTAAAACTTCAAATCTCAATACCTGACAAAACCCAGAAAGCAAAGTAACACAGTGCTAATAAGCCATCCAGCTGCACCCATTGCCTTTGGCAAGGTAAGAGCCCCAGTTCCAACAATGAGATTA
>QXVZ01017045.1:0-22257 GCA_008931825.1 Phallusia fumigata | reverse complement strand
CTCAGTTATAATGCAAGAAGTAACATAACAATTGTTAGTGAAGCAATGTATAGTAGTAATGTGAATGTTTGCCATAATTATAGAATATTGCCATCAGGAATCACAGCCCTTCTTTGTTTTTTTGTCATTTTTTTTAGATATTTCACATTTCTGTTTTATTCAGACTGAAAAGGTTTTTGTCTATGATGGTTTACCTGATTCCTTTAAATCCACAAAGCTTGCTTCTCTCTGTGGAAATACCTGGAAAGATTCTGCAACACTGTTTGCTGAATCAGGTAAGAGTGTTTTTGGTTTCAAAAGGTCGTACTTTGTGACAGTCCTAAAAAATTGTGAACTTTTTTGTTCAGGCCTTCTTACTGTTGTATATGAGGCTTCCAGACAAAACCTGACCTCACTGGGTTTCAACGCTTCCTTCACCAAGTTCTTACCCTGTTCCAATGCAAATAATTCAAAGCATCAATGCAGACATCCACAAGTGACATCTCTATGCCCTAACAATTGCTCGTTTAAATTGGGCAATGGATTATGTAAAAACGTATGCTCAAATTTAAAAAGGAGTTTAAAAGCTAATTATATTACTGTTCAGCATAGAGGTAAAATGATTCGAAGCGATATACTGCCAAGTTTGGTAAAAACTTTTTTTGAACCTAAATCTTTATGTGTCCCCAATGGTATTTCTTTTTTGGGCCAAAATGGCCAATAGTTAATTTGCAAGGCTTTACGTAAATCATGTATGTAAATTAGCAGTAGATTGTTACTCATGTATCCATTCTTTATGAATTGTGATTGATTCTGATTGTACCCCTCCAAAAAAATACATTTAAGTACCCAATACATTTTATGATTTCTTGTTATAACTTCCACTTACCTAACCCTTGATTTGTTCACATTTATTTGTGATGTTTAGTAGGTTTGCTGCACTATTAAATCTATAAATCTTTGCATGAATTTTTGGGACTTTTCATCCCTATAAATAACCAACACAAGTCTGATAGCCCTGTCCTAAATGTTTATCTGGTTTAATTGAAAACATAACTGCCAGAAACAAGTTATGTAAGCTACTCTTTGGGTATGGATCTTGTGTTCATAAGTTTATTTTTAATTCCAGGGTCTATGTCACTGCTNTAACCAACACAAGTCTGATAGCCCTGTCCTAAATGTTTATCTGGTTTAATTGAAAACATAACTGCCAGAAACAAGTTATGTAAGCTACTCTTTGGGTATGGATCTTGTGTTCATAAGTTTATTTTTAATTCCAGGGTCTATGTCACTGCTCAGCAGACTTTACTGGTCCTGGCTGTAATTTGCCAGTCAGCAAAATTCACCAAGCAAGTTACTGGATGTTGGAATGGGATCCTATTTTACATGATTTGTCCCACAAAATGACCAGAAACTCAGATGCAAACAATCTTCCATATCCCATTTATGGTCACTCACTTTTGGCAGTGGATTCTGATTTGTGGCTGTTTGGTGGAAGGACTGACAATGGATCAGTTGCTGATTTGTTCAGGTAGCTTTTGTTAAAAAGTTGAAACTAAAATGTGTTTTATGTGTTTCTAATACATGGTTGTCGAAATGTTTTCAATAAAATGTAACAAGTTTGGTTTTTAATTAAGCTACTGTTTCCTAAATGCGTTTCGTTGCTTGCTTTTGGGGATTGGGCCCATTGATTAGCCTGGGCAATTTTGACACAACTGGGTCGACAAAGACTTAACAAATACAGATTGATTTGTGCACTAATCAGAAAGGACTTGAAATGGAGTTTTATTGAATTAACTTGTTCAATATTCTAATCTGTTCATAACAATGCTGATTTGTTTAAAGGTGCAGTAATCATTATTTTATTCAGATATGCCACATCAAGCAAAGAATGGCACAAAATTCCCCAAGGTACTGCCCAATGGCCTTCAGGCAGATATCTCCATGCTGCAGCTGCTTATGGCAAATCCATATTCGTCTATGGAGGTTTCACTTTTAACATGTCTGTGTCAAATGAATTGTGGCAGCTTGACCTCAGCAACCCAACACATTGTGGTGAGTGGCCACTGAGTGCCAAATGTTTTCTTCTTTGTGTGGGGTAGACTGGTAATCAATAGTTTTTTTCAGACTGGAAACATATTGCTGTACCTCATTCTGTTCCACCGTTGGCTGGACATACTTTAACCTACTGTGGAGAGTCATTGTTTGCTGCAATTGGGGGATTTAACCCTACAAATGGATTCAATACAAATGTAATATATGTCTGTTTTGTATGCATCTAATCAATACCAACAGTTCAGCGACAAGTTTGTGCTGTGGAGTAGCAGTTTACTTTCGTGTTATTTACTGAAATAGACAACTGTTTTGCTCATCTTACATGCAATTTATTGTAAAACATGCAAATTTTCACAACATAGAAATTAGTTGATTAAATTAATATCAGCCAAACAAAATGCACAAAACCATCTGAAGCACCTTAACATGTGATACTTTTTATGTTCCCCACAAATATATGCTGCATTTTTTAGTGTTTTTAATAACTTTACAGAAAAATGATAATAAAACCAGCAAATGGTAGTGATTTACTTATTTTGCTTGTGCTCCAAGTTTTTCAAAATTTTTTCCCTGAAATAAACCCCCGCCAATGAAAATTTTATATCCATCTTTCAGGTGTACATTTTTAATGCAAGCGACTCTTCGTGGAACACTCACCTTCCACTCATTAGCGGGGTCCAGTACTCGGGTGTGTTTGGTCACTCAACAATCTACGATCAAGAAACAAACTTGTTGTATATTTATGGTGGCCTGGCGTACGACAGCAGAACCAACAGAATAAGGCCGTCTTCACATACCTACACTTACAGTCTGCAGCACAAAAGATGGGCGATGGTCTTGATGTCGTCCAAGCAATCCCAACTTTTTGTGCCGCTTGCCAGATATTTCCATTCGGCAGTGTATTACAGTGACGGTAAGATTGCATGTAAATTTGAGGCGGTTTAACTTGTTGAGCAGTGTAGTCCAACGTTTCCCAATACCTTGCTGGTGAAAAGTATGACACAGTTGAGCGTTTGGTATAGGTCCGTGGTGCAAATGGCTGCTTTATACTCGTTTCTACTGCTACTCGTTAACCGACTGTCAACGCTTGAGCCCAGTGGTTCCCAACCGGGAAGAAATTCCTCCCCGGGCAGAATTTTATAAGTTTGAGGAAGGAATTTCCACTTAAATAATTAAGTTATCATTATACAGTGTTTTTTAAGTTGGCCAGTGGTTCCCAATCTTTTAATATTACTTTGAATCACTTCTTGTCTAGTGGAAGAGAAATAAAAAGTTCCAAACATAGAAAAGTGAGGAATGCATCATTGCACTTAGGGAACCACTGGTTTAGCCGGTCACTGACACTGGAGGGTGTGAAACACAAATTCTGCCTCTGACTGTAAAACTTGTTGGCCAGATTTTAAAACTTATTCCACAGTCTAAAGCTAAGTTTGACCCATTCATATTTACAAAAATACTTTTTTTACTTTTGACTAGGAACATCCAGGGGGTTTCTGGTAATGGGAGGATTGACAAATAATAACACTGTACAGAATGATGCTTGGTTGTTTCGATTCGATTGTCATCTGTGGACAAACCTTGGATCGGCTCGGAGCAGAAAAGGTTTGTTTAAAAGATCATTATTTTCCTTTCACAATTTGCAACATCCCTTTTTGGTATCTTGATGCTAAAGTGTTGGACCTACTGCATTGTTCTTTTGCGTCATGTAACACTTGACGTAGTTTTGCAATTATCTTCTAAACAGAAAGAAAACGAGTATTTTGCTTTTACAAACCCTCAGCAAATGAACATGGTTGCTGAAAGATAGTGTTTTATTAAAACTCACTAAATTTAAAACATTTGTGTTATTTTCTCGCTGTCTACTTGTGTTCTATTAAAATATGTTAAAATATTATACTGTAGGTTAAAAAATTCATGCTGTTACAGTGATTATTATTTGTCCACAGTGATGGGTGTCAACTTGTATGCTGCGAAACTCGGTTATATGATGTCAGCAACCTCTGTTACGTCACGTGATCCCACCCAGGCTGCATATTATGTGTTTGGTGGAAACAGAGATGGTATCCTACTTAATCAACTCCAGGTAGGTTACACATGAAAAAATTAACTGCAGGCCACACATGAAATCATTATGGGTGCTCATCGAAAGAGGACACATATAGTGTGTGTTTTTTTAATGCCGGTTTGTTTACACGTTTTGGTTAAGAGATGTCCAAATTTCTTCCAATTCTAACACCTGATATATGGGCATCTGGTTGTGCATTGACAACTTTTTACCCCAGATCACCCATTGGTTCACCCACAGGCCCCAGAACGTTGAATATTTTTTGTAAACCACGAAGTTGGCACCTTTTTGTCGTGATTTTATTTGTGGACAAACACATGCGAAGAAAGTTTCGAAAATGACTTGAGGTTATTGATAAATTACTAAAAGCATTGAATTATCATTTATTTTTGTCAGGTGTTTCGCGTCGTTTCTCTGTGCTATGTGGCAAAGAACAAATGCGATTGTGAATTTCTGCGAGCAGGCTGTCTTCTCTGCATATCGGTAAGCAATAAATATATGTGTCTAATAACAATGAATCATGGGCTTCATATTTTCCATGCTCTACACGCCACATTTATCTGTTTACAATTAATTTTTAAACCCCGTTAAGCTTGCCTCTGTCTGTGGACAGAAAATCTGTGTAACAAAAAAAGCTATTTTCCACATGTTACTGTCAAATAGCGCGGGGGAATATCGAAATGTTAACATGAGTAGGTTAAATCAAAGCAATGTTGTTTTCGTAGAGCGAAGATTTTGTTTGTGCCCCGTTGAGCCAGAGCAACATGAGTAATTCGCAGTGTAATCTGCTTAACAATTATTCGTCTCGTGCTGAGAACGCGGTCGCTACACAAGCATGCAAGTCGACCAATACCAGTTTTAATCATTGCTCCAGCAACGATTTCCCTGCACGCCCCCTGCTTTGCTCTCAGATCAAGTGAGTTGTTTCATAATATTACTACATTAGTTTGGGCACGGTTTAAAAATCCAAAAATTTAATCCGAACCAACGGAAATTCTGTGTGCTTTGCAAATGCCTAAACTATAAATGTTTAAATGATAACAGCTGGACCCATCCAAACCCAAACTGTCTTTTCTAACGTTGTCGAAGCAGGCAAAAAAGGTTTTGCATGCTAGTATTGGCTCCCTTTTACTGTTTACAATATATAGACGTAAAAAATGTACCTTAATTAGAACGAGTTGATGCGATTTTGTGTTTCTTCACTTGTCTCTATTGTGTGCAGGGATTGCGAGACTTGCGTGGCGCGTGTTCCTCTGTCTTCGGCGTCTTACTGCAAGTGGTGTGACTCGAAATGTGTGCAGGACTCGCTTCCCTGCCCAGCTGATGTTTCGCTGTGCGACGATTGCCATGAAACCGGTACCTACATATTGTGTTTGAATTTTTGTCATAACTTGGTGCCGTTGGTTGGGCGCACCCTCAACCCAAACCAATTTCGTGATTACCAAGTATTTGAACCGTTATTCTTGAATGTTCGCTAAGTTTAGTATCGTTTTTACTTAATCTTCGTTCATAAATAAACTGTTGCCACCAGGCAACGAATTTATGTTAGGCTTTCGACGTTTCGATGAATTTATTGTATGAATTTATGTAGGCTCTTCTGGCAAATATATTTTGCGTACCGACGTTTCGACGTCCTATTCAGGCCGTCTTCCTCAGGGTGAATAACACTCAACGCGTTCCTTTAATCTTCGTTCCCAGGTTGCCAATCTTGCTCCGCCTCGACGTGCGAGCAATGTCTTGACCAACCAGCTAACTGTACGTGGTTCCTTTCACCCACCGCCCCGAACAACGGTTGGAAGTGTGCTCGATTAAATGGTGGCAATGACCGCAGACCTCCACAAGCTGTACCTATAACAATGGACCGCTTAACTCAACGGTAGGCTTGTACAAACCAATTGGTGTTGCAACTAAAATGTTTCTTACAACTTTTACACTGACGTTTGTAATTAGGAAATCAAATTTCGGAACATAAGATCCGTACTTGAAAAGTAGCTCAGTTGAAGTTATTCCACTGATGATGACCACAACATTTGCATTAGAATGTACTAGCTCTCTGGCAGTTGTGTTCTCCTTGAGTTAATTTTCGTTTGGAAAGTTTTCATTAATTACCTGTAATATACTGTGACCTTACAACATAATAAAGCCACATGACTACGCAATCATGAACCAACAAACTGAAAATGCCACTCAAGTTTTTGTGTTTGCACATCTATTTGCCTTTGGTGGAAACTGGTAGTTGTTTTAACAAACAAATTTGACAAAATACGCTGCAACGATTGATGGTGTAGCGTCATTGAAATTATTGCATAGGTGCCCGGCAAGTTGCGATTCCTTCTTATCTTGCAAAACTTGCCTCTCGTCGTCCGGTGGGAGTGAAGCCGGCCCCGAATCTTGTCTGTGGAGCGCCACCTACCGAAAATGTATAAGTCCGACACAATCCGCATTGCGGTGTGCTGACGGCTCGTGTGGTTTCGTGGTGCGTCCTCCAGCGGCGTCGTGTCCGGTAACGGAATGCGAACATGTCACCTACTGCAGCGAGTGCATTCGCCTTCGGGAGTGCGGCTGGTTCGGATTGGACGACGGAAGTGGGCGTGGTCAATGCAGAAGAGGGGCGTATCAGGTAACGAGATCATTTTATTGTTAATTAAGTCTAAAACGTACCAAAGAGTGATTGAAATCGTAGTACGTAAAAATTTCTTGACAACAAACCCACATGCAGCTTTGTAGGCACTTTTGACGCATCTCGTGTATCTCCCAGGCACCAAACAACATTTCAGTTATTCCTGGTTTCCCATCGACCCAGTGGTGGTACATGAAGTGTCCACCCGAAGATGAGTGCAAGAACGGACATCATGATTGCTCACAACATCCACCCGAGTTCAATCGTTGTGTGGATACGGCTCTGGGATACAAATGCGCTTGTTTGACGGGATACAAACGACCAACGCCAGCAGATAAATGCCTGCCTGTGTGCAGTCAGAGTACGTCTGTGATCATGGTTGAATGTTAGTTTGGTATAGCAGCTACATTTGTTGGAGAAACCAAAGGATTTAGTTTAAATAAACAAAATTTAGAACTGCAAAGAAAGGTACATACTTACCAGGTACAAGTGGTTAAAAATCGGTTGTTATCGTTCAAAGGCATATTTGTAGGGCGTTTAGAGTATTTAACGTTTGCACATTTTATCATTGTCGTATTACAGCACTACAAAGAAAACCTTACAAACGTGTTTGTGGCTTCAGGTTGTGTCCACGGACAATGTGTAAGACCCGACGTGTGTGAATGTGATNGACTACGCAATCATGAACCAACAAACTGAAAATGCCACTCAAGTTTTTGTGTTTGCACATCTATTTGCCTTTGGTGGAAACTGGTAGTTGTTTTAACAAACAAATTTGACAAAATACGCTGCAACGATTGATGGTGTAGCGTCATTGAAATTATTGCATAGGTGCCCGGCAAGTTGCGATTCCTTCTTATCTTGCAAAACTTGCCTCTCGTCGTCCGGTGGGAGTGAAGCCGGCCCCGAATCTTGTCTGTGGAGCGCCACCTACCGAAAATGTATAAGTCCGACACAATCCGCATTGCGGTGTGCTGACGGCTCGTGTGGTTTCGTGGTGCGTCCTCCAGCGGCGTCGTGTCCGGTAACGGAATGCGAACATGTCACCTACTGCAGCGAGTGCATTCGCCTTCGGGAGTGCGGCTGGTTCGGATTGGACGACGGAAGTGGGCGTGGTCAATGCAGAAGAGGGGCGTATCAGGTAACGAGATCATTTTATTGTTAATTAAGTCTAAAACGTACCAAAGAGTGATTGAAATCGTAGTACGTAAAAATTTCTTGACAACAAACCCACATGCAGCTTTGTAGGCACTTTTGACGCATCTCGTGTATCTCCCAGGCACCAAACAACATTTCAGTTATTCCTGGTTTCCCATCGACCCAGTGGTGGTACATGAAGTGTCCACCCGAAGATGAGTGCAAGAACGGACATCATGATTGCTCACAACATCCACCCGAGTTCAATCGTTGTGTGGATACGGCTCTGGGATACAAATGCGCTTGTTTGACGGGATACAAACGACCAACGCCAGCAGATAAATGCCTGCCTGTGTGCAGTCAGAGTACGTCTGTGATCATGGTTGAATGTTAGTTTGGTATAGCAGCTACATTTGTTGGAGAAACCAAAGGATTTAGTTTAAATAAACAAAATTTAGAACTGCAAAGAAAGGTACATACTTACCAGGTACAAGTGGTTAAAAATCGGTTGTTATCGTTCAAAGGCATATTTGTAGGGCGTTTAGAGTATTTAACGTTTGCACATTTTATCATTGTCGTATTACAGCACTACAAAGAAAACCTTACAAACGTGTTTGTGGCTTCAGGTTGTGTCCACGGACAATGTGTAAGACCCGACGTGTGTGAATGTGATTTCGCCTTTACCGGTTCGTCATGTGACACCGCGTGCAACTGCAACGGCCTCAGCAACTGCAAATCCAAAAGAAGACGGAATACGTGCGTTTTTTTTTCTACTTTTCTTTGTACAATATTTTCACCTACTAGGTTTGATTCGATAATTTTCCTTAGGTGCCTCGAATGTGTGAACAACACCCTGGGTGCCCACTGTCAACTCTGTGAGGTTGGATTTGTTGGAGATCCCGAGGCTAAGAGACCCCCTGGGAAAGCCCCCTGCGTTGCTTGCGAGGTTACTGTTGTTCGCATGTTGTGGACATAACATTTTGTTGTTTTTTGTTCTTCCTGCAATGAAACAACCTTAGGGACATGAGTTTTTTCTTTTACTTTTTTGGTCCTGGAAAACACTTAAAAAAAGCAACTTACTATCGTAGCACCATTTCACCTTTTTGACAGAACATTATGGATGAAAATTAGTTTTAAATTGAAGACTCTGCAACGAAACAAATTAAAAAATTCCTATGTGGCATCGTATTTAATAAAACTGAGACAGAATCTACTATTATAAATATAATTTACTCCTTTATGTTTTAAATCTCATGCACATTTGGAATCTTCAATTGAGTTGATTAGTGACGTATATCGTTTTAATTTTAGATCGATATTTTGAAAACGTTCCTTTCTCGGCAGATAATATGTAACGGCCGATCATCGGAATGTGTAAAGAAAATCCGTGAACGAAGTTTGCCCACCGACTTTGCCGCATTGTCAGGACCGAAAAGTGTGAATGTGACGCAATGTCTCAACTGTTCAGGAAATAGCGAAGGAGATTTTTGTGAAATTTGCATGGACGGATATTTTATGGTAAGCGTTGAGTACACTCAATTGTTACATAGTTACTTTTTTCAACCTTGTGTTTTGATAATAGATAATAAAGACCGTTACCGTTTGAAAGCGGTTTTGTTATGAAACAACATTTTTTGTGATTTATATTCCCTGCAAAATTTTACGGCGAAAAATAATGTAGCCAGACCTCGTTTGCCATCCCATCGTGTTTCAAATCCATACTGGATGGGTATCAGGGATATTTATCTCGTCATTAAAACCTATTGCAACTACAGCTTACACTAACGAAAGGGGGCGAAACAATTGGGTCCACAATGTTTAATGGTGTTTTCACGCAGTTGGACAACAAGTGCCGACCTTGTGCTTGTAACGGACATGGCGACACGTGCGACAAAACAACCGGCGCTGGCTGCAACTGCAGGAACAACACCCACACTGATGACACCGATCCCATCTGCTCCACAAGCTTATCGAAGCCCGGGGAATCCCCCTCACACGCGCCTACCGACTGTTGGAAGAAGCAATGTAACCAGTGTATGGAAGGCTTCGAGGGCGACCCGACCGATGGTGGCCAGTGCTTTCGACTGGTCAGTTCCATTAGGTTTTTACTTCACAGTGCATTCGTCTTAAGGATTTAATGTGAATCTGTAGCGGCCTATAGCGAGTGAATGAAATCATATGACAATGATATGCGGATTTTTTAAACTAAATATGATTATTACAATCAATTGTGACTTAGCTTGATAGTGCTAAAATTTTTTAAAGGCCTGAACTTGTTTACGTCTTTTTCGTTTAAATTTTTTAACGTTTAAATTTAATTTTTTTTTTAAGGAATAAACCATCAGTGTAAAAGTTTATTACAGTGTTTGAAAACACTTGTTACAATTGTGGTTTTCCTTTCAAATTTTCTTTTTTTCCATCAGGTCCACATGAACCAGGAGTGGTGTTTCAACCCGAAATTGCAACCGGGTTGTGTGAAGCAATACGAACGTGAAAAACCCGAGCTTCCACCAGGACAAACTCTCCTCTTCGCTCTTCACCCTAAATATACCAACGTTGACATACGATTGCTGATTGACGTCACCAAAGGCGAACTTGATGTTTTTATTGCCGACAGCTTCAAGTATTTCAACATCAGGTGAGGATAGCTTTTTTGTGAGTTAAGCGCCTCTTGCAAATACGTCGCGTTTTAAGCAATAAATGATTGCATTTGTTCACACGTTTACGAAATCCCTCCGAGAAACACCAGTGGTTACCAATCCTTTTGGAGGTCACCCTTTCTTTATTTTTGGACTTTTCGTTCCTCCCCTACTAGATAAGACTGATATTAGGAAATACCAAAATGTTCGAAACCTGGTCAACCAAAAAGGAAAACTACACTTATAATGATTAACTTAACTACAAAGTAGAAATCCCCTAACAAAGTTTCTACCGGGGAAGGAACTCCTCCCCGGATGGGAACCACTAGACTATACCTTCCAAGCAACACAGTCGGTGTAGTTTTTGGGGACATATTTCTGTCACCACTTTACCCAAGCATTTCGTGTATTATACTTACACAGAAGAACGTTGATTGAATTAAAAAATCAGGTTGCAGAAGTCTTTTTACGTGGTAGTCAAACCGACTCAATCCTACCCTGCCTTGTTTTAACCATGGCTATGTTTCGTTTTAGTTCAAACCCACTTACTGGAGATCACGTGGTTGAAAAAACTCAAGAAAGGTAAATTATGAAAGCACCACAGACCAAGTGTTAAACCAATTGGTCAATCGATAAACAGTTGGGTTCATACGTTTGCAAAAAAAGAATTTGCTTGGTGACTACTATGTATTGTTTTTACTTTTTATTTGCAGATTTGCCTAATCTATTAAAACTGTTTCCCATTAAATTTTAGAAATAAAAGATCTCCCTCTGTGCCAATGGAGGAACCAACTGTTTCCGATTCTTCGCTGGTGAGTCAACTATTGTTTGAATCTATTGAAACCCACGAATTTGAAATCGTGGGAGACACCCGTCGCTACCTTTGCTAGTTACACCTGATTGAAACCAACTTACAAAATTTCTCGCTTTTTATTCCTAAAACAGCCCCGGCAACCCCAGTACCGCACTGTCGACGCGATTCAGTTCAACAACTACGTGACGTTGGCACCCGGCCAAGCCATTACGATCCGGGGGGTGAAGAACCGCCTGGTGATCTCCTCCCCACACGCCGGTCATGACTTGCAAGTCACCAAGTTTTACGTCATCCTGATGGCGCGGGAGTCAACCACAGGTGACGTCACCTCTGACGGATCTCACCGAGGCAAACGATCGTTGAACCAACCTGTTGCTGCTGCAGGAAGACTGTTGTTTAGACAAGTAGGGATATTTACTTGTCCAAACTGTACAGTAATACCATTCGTGTTGTTTTGTTTTTTTGCATGCTAATAATGCTAATATTGGGACGAAATATTTCAGACCTATTAAAGTTTGCTGCCTTTTAGTTATATGTTACTGGGGTCTTTATAACCTGTGATAATACCCAATGGACATACATAAGCATTACATTCAGACACTCAGTACTTTGTAAAAATCCGGACTGTTCCAAATTTCTGTTATGACTCCTGATGTAATTAAAGTTTTATGCTTTTAGGATCAAACGCGGATTGATTTGTTCGTCTTCTTTTCCGTTTTCTTCTCATGTTTCTTTCTATTCCTGTCGATTTGCATTGTGGTGTGGAAAATCAAACAAGCTGTCGACACCCAACAAGCCCGANCTTTACCCAAGCATTTCGTGTATTATACTTACACAGAAGAACGTTGATTGAATTAAAAAATCAGGTTGCAGAAGTCTTTTTACGTGGTAGTCAAACCGACTCAATCCTACCCTGCCTTGTTTTAACCATGGCTATGTTTCGTTTTAGTTCAAACCCACTTACTGGAGATCACGTGGTTGAAAAAACTCAAGAAAGGTAAATTATGAAAGCACCACAGACCAAGTGTTAAACCAATTGGTCAATCGATAAACAGTTGGGTTCATACGTTTGCAAAAAAAGAATTTGCTTGGTGACTACTATGTATTGTTTTTACTTTTTATTTGCAGATTTGCCTAATCTATTAAAACTGTTTCCCATTAAATTTTAGAAATAAAAGATCTCCCTCTGTGCCAATGGAGGAACCAACTGTTTCCGATTCTTCGCTGGTGAGTCAACTATTGTTTGAATCTATTGAAACCCACGAATTTGAAATCGTGGGAGACACCCGTCGCTACCTTTGCTAGTTACACCTGATTGAAACCAACTTACAAAATTTCTCGCTTTTTATTCCTAAAACAGCCCCGGCAACCCCAGTACCGCACTGTCGACGCGATTCAGTTCAACAACTACGTGACGTTGGCACCCGGCCAAGCCATTACGATCCGGGGGGTGAAGAACCGCCTGGTGATCTCCTCCCCACACGCCGGTCACGACTTGCAAGTCACCAAGTTTTACGTCATCCTGATGGCGCGGGAGTCAACCACAGGTGACGTCACCTCTGACGGATCTCGCCGAGGCAAACGATCGTTGAACCAACCTGTTGCTGCTGCAGGAAGACTGTTGTTTAGACAAGTAGGGATTTTACTTGTCCAAACTGTACAGTAATAACATTTGTGGTGTTTGTGTTTAAATCCTGACGATGCTAAGGCGAAATTTACATATCCTAACAAAACTTTAAATGGTATCAGACCTATTAACGTGTACATTATTGTAGTTATATGACTGATGCCTTATGCTTAGTTTCTGGAGACTAGTGATTTGTACAATAGCCAGTTCCTACATCAGTAATACGCTCAGACACTCGGTATTCTTATTTCCAAATTTGGAGCAGATGCGGACTGTTCCAAATTTCTGTTGTGACTTCTGTTGTAATTGAAGTTTTATGCTTTTAGGATCAAACGCGGATTGATTTGTTCGTCTTCTTTTCCGTTTTCTTCTCATGTTTCTTTCTATTCCTGTCGATTTGCATTGTGGTGTGGAAAATCAAACAAGCTGTCGACACCCAACAAGCCCGACTTGCCCACCACATGCAACTACAACATATGGCAAGGTACAACGCTATCCAAACTTGTTATTTCGACTTTGTATAAAGAAACATATCAGACAAACATCCAANCATGCAACTACAACATATGGCAAGGTACAACGCTATCCAAACTTGTTATTTTGACTTTGTATAAAGAAACATATCAGACAAAAATCCAAGTTAGGGTTGTATTGATATTGTCACTGCGATGGCGTAAAGTGATTAGTTTGTGTTGTTGACATTTAATTTTACTTCCAAAATGTTGCATCAGTTTGTTAAAGTACAAATCAATGATGTGGTGCTGAGAGAACTGTTTAAACCAAGAAAAATTATCAAATTCTGCTCTTCAGCCGACCTTTCTCATGTGCTTACGTGTACATTGACCGAAGTCCCCTTTCCACCGGATCGCGTTATTCGACGACGGGCGACCAATCAGTGCGTTCCAGAACACTATTGCTGGACGCTGATAGGCTAACTCCATCTTCGACTCCCCTTTTGTCGAGCCGCCCCTCTATTGCTTTAACACAGGACCATGCAGATGTTGTTAATTCGAGGCAAGATTCGATTCCGCGCAGGTGAACGAAGTTTTTCTGTCAGGAATTGTTTTTTATTTTTTTTCGATATGTGATAAAAGGCACATACAGTGATTTCTGTATTTCTTTTTATTCATGTGAAGCTCGCCATTTTTGTTTACTCTAAGTCTCTATTTCCCCCTGCATTTTAGGTTAAGTAATAGATTATCACAGCCACAACAACAGGCATTTTTAATAGACTTACTTTCTCGACTTATTTTTGCATCACGATATTTGGATTCATCGCCCTTGCCTAACAAACATCATTTTCTTGTGAAGAATAATCAAGTCGTGTTTGGTTAAACCTTCGTCGAGCGATGGCAACATCAATTTGGGCAGATACCAATCTAGCGAGGCTTTCGTGTGCGGTACTTCCCCCGGCTCACCGAGCACCAACGTCACTGAATTACGTCATCGATCTGGGATTCCACCTGAGTACACGCTTATGCCAGGCGTCAGCGATGAGTCGAGAAGGTTTGTTAATACTTCTGTTTATGGAACATTTTTCGGTTTTGACGTTTGGATCCAATGCAGACATTCGGACAGCATCGGGCAGCGGAGTCCGTGGAAAGATTCGGGCGAAAGACGAAAACGGAACTTGATGGTTCACTTTCAACCGCAGGCGATGCTCGAACACAGCGTCCCGCTGCTTCACACCACGCAGGGCTACCTTACTTCCATCGCCAGTGACGAAGGCGACTGCCGGTTAACTCCCGAACAAGAACCGACGGAAGGACAAATTTCGCCCGTGCCGACAATCACCGAGAAACGAACCTCTTTCCGACAAAAAGTTTTCCGTAAAAGTTTGGACGCGCGTTTGTCGCACGGTGGCGGTACAGAGGAGACGAGCTTTTCTACACCAAGCGTCATATCTCGGTCTATTTCCACGCCGGTCTTAATCAAGCCGCAAACCCAAGCAAAGGGTGGACACAGGTCGAGCCCGCGAATCAGTTTTAGTAAGGCTCCTACAAAACTAGGCAAATTTCGTCTCCATCGAAAGCGTTCGTGTCCGGTCAACGTCGGCCCCGTGTCGGTTGAGCCCACTGATGATCATCATGCGGGAGTGGCCACAGTTATTCTACAATTGCCGAACGCCAGAAATCTGCCGTCGTCGATATGTCTCGGCTCAACACTGCTTTCTGCGAAAACCATGAACCTCCCGACAATGTCCGAGACCAATTCGAGTAGGGCCAAACGCACTTTGCCCTTACGAAAGCGGCTATGAATTGGTATCGCATTACCCTGTGGCGTATTATCAACAGCGGGTATTTTGCATGGACGAGGTGCTAAACGTCCAGACACAGTATTAAAGTTTATTTATAGGTCGCTCTGATCGAGACCACTGCCGAACACAAATTCACACCAAGATGCGAAACGCCCTTATTGTTTCGCAAATGTTTGCTGGATGTCAGTGGTCTTGTTATCGCTGGGGTGTCAGTTCGTTTGTTCATCCTCACAGTCAATGCCACTTTTTTTCTTATGGCCCCATTGTCAGTCGCCAGTTGCGTCCCTGGGTCGATTGTCACGCTGTTTGACTCTGACACCGTTCCGGGGGGCGTGCAATATCTTACAGCATTATCATGTCTTCCAACCCTGCTAACGCCGCGACAAATAGTTTGTTCATATAGGTTATCATACTTGGTGCGACAGATTCTATGCTATCCTAATACATTTTCGCACTTTACAGACCTTCTAGCATTCTTGCGGACCTATGAAAGGTGCCACACACAATGTTATATTCTTTGAACTTTTTGTCTTATGTTTTACTGTTCCACTGCTAGATATTTGTTGCAGTTTTTCATCGTGTGATATCAAACGCGATTTTATCTTGATGTTTTTACGTCTAGCTAAACGAACAACGTGAAGCCCGATTTGCCACTGATGCCACTATTTCTGTACTTCCCTCCACCTCGATGATATTTCTCTAAATACCCGGCAGTATTCTTGTATGTTTATGCGCCTGTGCCACATCTTCATGTTTTTTGTGCCATGACGTTGTGGTTCGTTTGACGTGTTTTGAAATACAGTCATATACAAACTAGTCAAATGGTAAAACTCGCCAGGGAAATGAAGAAAATTCTCACATGAAATCAGGGGCAAGGCGTTGACCTACATCGACTGTAGACCGACTTACGCCTCGCTGCTAGACACCGGAAATTCTGTCGCTGTCTACAACGAAAAAGGCGAAACCGACAAAGGTGTTGAGAAAATAGGAAAAAGGCGGCGGCTATTGGAACAAGTAGATTCGCTCTGCAAAGTTCATACTGCTCAAGCGCACGGAACGACTCTCTCTTGTTATATATTGCGCTACACGAAATTTTAAGGTAAGTTTTGCAATTATTTATGTGTCAGAATTTCTACCTAGCATTAAAAAGTTTGAATGTACAGATAAAGCGGGCCAACGAGTATCAAAATGCAGTGTCTGCTAGGAATAGCAGTTTTAGTTGTAGGTAAGTGGACTTTCGTGTAAAATGAGTAGTGGTTGCAGGCAACGTTTACAGTATGTTTAATGTTTATAGGATTGAGTTATGCGCGAGGCCAGGGCTGCGCAGGCGGCAGCTGCTTTCCAAGCACAGGAGATTTGCTTGTTGGCCGTGGAGACATGTTATCTGCAACTTCGACATGTGGAACCGAAGGCGAGGAGCCGTACTGCATCGTGAGGTAAGACCTGTCAAACGTCAAAAACAACCACTAGGTTCAGAACAAGAACGATTTTATTTGAATAAAAACAAGTACAACTATGAATTTCTGAATTTTCTGCAGCCATCTTAAGGAAACCAAGAAATGCTTTCGTTGTAATGCCTCCAACCCAAGCCAGGCCCACCCAATTCAAAATGTTATTACTACTTTTAATGACCGATTGGATACATGGTGGCAATCGAAAAACGGTCTTCAAGGGGTAAGCAACATTGTTAATACAAACTGCAAAATAAGTTCACTACAACAACACAATGTATTTTACAAAAAAGGTATCTGTTCAACTTGACTTGGAGGCTGAATTTCAATTTACCCATGCCATCATGACTTTCAAAACTTTCCGACCAGCAGCCATGCTGATTGAGAGATCGATGGATTTTGGAAAAACCTGGGCCATTTACAGATACTTTGCTTATGACTGTGACAAATCATTTCCTGGAGTTGCTCAGGTGTATATCATGTCTGTTTGTCAATCCACTTAGAAGTATTTCTTGCTTAAACCCCTTTTCAACTTAGTGGCCTCCTCGTGAGATTGATGATGTCATCTGTGATGAAAGATATTCCCAAATTGAACCATCCAATGGTGGAGAAGTGATCTTTAAAGTATTGTCACCTTTTATCCCCATTGATGACCCATATGCACCAAGAATTCAAAATCTGCTTAAAATTACCAATCTTAGGTCTGTATCTGTTTGAAAATTAGATTACTTTTATAATACAATGTGTGCATTTAAAGTTATGTTTTTTTCTTAGAATAAACTTCACTGAACTTCATACTCTTGGTGATGACCTTTTGGATTCGCGCCCAGACATCAAAAACAAGTACTACTATGCTCTGTATGAACTGATTGTCCGTGGAAACTGTTTCTGCTATGGACATGCTGACGAATGTACACCCATTGATGACAGCACTTCAAATAACCCAGATGTCTCCAACGTCATGGTGCGTGTTTTTAGCTCTACTTAAGTGACATGTCATATTTGTGTTGATCAACAATACCTTAAACATTGAAATATGTTGCTGTGTTACTGCATATTTTTGTGCAGCAGTTGTTTTTGTATCTTTTGTTAACCAAAGCCAGCTGCTGCTCATTTCAGTTGCCAATTGTTATTGCTACAGGGACATAAAGCTCCCCAGACAGAGGTAAATGTCATTAGGTGTGGACATGGCAGTTCTAACACTGCTCACAGAACGTAAGGTTGATTGTCTAATCGACTTGTTGTAGACAAGCTTTTCAGCTTTATTAGCAATTACTTTTATTCTTCAAACTGCTGTTATGGCTTTTTGCTTTGCTTCTTTAACGGTTTCAACTCACTCAACCAACCATTGCAGTATGAACTTGAGACTGGACAACGTAGAGTAAGTACTGGTCACCTGCCAGAAACCCCTGCTTGGATTGCAGACAAAATATCATGCGACATTACTGGGACAATTAGCATGATTGCACTCCTGTCATTCATGTTTGTGGCAGAATCAACCAACTTTCGATTTTTGCTGAGTTAATTGTATTTTTGTACATGGTAATCACCAAATTCAATTGATTGCGAGGGCTGTAATTCTATTAGAGTGTCACCGGTGTTCATTTGGTAACGTTAAGTCCCATAAGACCATAATCATCTATACACATGAAAGGTTACACGGCTTGATTAAAGATTGTTGTGCATGTTGTCACATTCGTCTGATACAGCACACAGTTGTACAAAACATACAGGAAAACTTGTCGCAAACCTGACAGAACAATCCCAGCACTGATTGCTTGCTAACCAACACTTGTATTGTATTGTATTGCTTTCCATAGTGAATCGACCAATCATGCATGGTTACAACCGTGATGGTTCTATGATTTTTTTGCAATTAGATTGTATGGTTTTTATGCAGTATAAAGCGTATTTGTGTGTTGTTTAAAACAGGGAATACAGGCACTTAAGGGACCAGTCTCTATTTAAGTGCATGTTACGTAAATGGTTGGATACAACAATAACCCATTATAACAACGATGCAAAACAACATACATTGTTTTGGCTTGGTGATAATTGGGCTGGCGCGTTTACTCAACCGTTCATATGCCCGACGGAATAACACCAGGAATGCGGTGACTAACTTCTATTTGTGCAAACCAGGTACACGGACGATGCCAATGTCAGCACAACACAGTTGGTCTGAATTGCGAGCAATGTCTTCCATTCTACCAGGACCAGCCATGGCGGCCCGCGGAGGCTGGTATGCCCCATGACTGTAAACGTAAGTACGATTTTCACATTATTGAAACCATACATATCATCTTACCGCTCCGGTATGAATACATAGATGTGTATGCTTGGAAGACCAGCCATATATAATTGAATGGGCTTCGCTAGCTGTTTCCTGTTGTTAAGTGCTTCCAATTGCGAGCAATCCCGCCTGGCCTTCGGGCGCTATTGCCGGTTAAGTTATGTTGGTTTCCTTTGCGGATGGTGCCTAGCCATTCAACCGCCAAATAGGTTTCCAACCATTTCCCGTTGTTGGGTAAGCTTAAATAAGTCGAACCAAGTTGCCACAAGCAAACTGATTCAAAGTAATAATTTAAAACCAGCTATTTTAACAAGGTATGTAGTTCTTTTAAAAAAGGAAATGAATTGTTTAGCAGCCTAGGACATTGCCATGTATTTAAACTTATCCAATGCTATGACAAAATGAAGAATCTTTCAATGAAAAAGTTTTGATCCTAAAGGAAAGTCTAGTGACACACTTTCCAGGTTCTTACGAGATCGCCAGATACAGCGCACTGTGACTAGACCCGCTGTTATCTGGGTCTTTCGCCTACTTTCACGCGGCACCATCAAACATTTCGCTTTACGACCAAACCGCGATTAAGAGACAAAACATAAAAAACAATGCAATGCAAGGGTGAGAATTGCTACTGGAAACAAATTGTCACTTTGTACTGCCGCGCAATTTCTAGCGGATAATCAAGGTGCAATAGGCGGTTTATAACTGCCTGTTGATTGTTTTATTGTTTCTTTGATCGGAGACATGAAACAAATTCGAATCGTGAATTTTTTGGTACCGTTTATAATTAAACTAATGAAATTGGGGCGTTAGACAACATCAAAGATTGTTCCACTGTTTAATTCCATTTTAAAACCTGGCTAGTAGCAGACAAGGCCTGTAACGGACACACTTCTAAAACATTCGCCTCTTCAGTGGTTTCAGTTTTCAGCTCTAAATAACAGAACGCTTAACATTTATTCACAGCGTGCAACTGCAACAACCATGCCACGGAATGTCACTTTGACGCTGCCGTGTACGAAGCTACTGGTGGTGTATCGGGAGGAGTATGCGAAAACTGTCAGCACAATACTGTTGGACGGAACTGCGAAATGTGTATTCCATACTACTACCAAGACCCCAACAAGGATGTTCGGGACCCAACCGTATGCGCAGGTGTGAAAATTAACGTGTATTGTACGGTTAAAATCGGTATGAAAGTTGTGTGGAGGAATAGTTTGTTCATATAGGTTATCATACTTGGTGCGAGTATGAGTCAGCAAACCAAAAAGGTGACGGGTTTATGATTTTCCTTATTCGGTTAAACTTTGACATGCCGGGATATTCATGAAGTTTTTTTCTAATACTTTGAACTATTTAATAACAATCAGACAAACACATAGATTTTATATCTTTGAATAAACGCTGACTACCATTTAATTACACACGAGATGAAACACGAAGATTTACAATTTATTCCCCAAAGAGTCGCCTGAGAAAGACATATTTTTGTGACTGGTGGTGATTTTGGTTGTTTTACGGGTTGCGAATTTGTTTAAGAATGCGATTGTGAGGTGGCCGGTTCGTTGGACGGTGGCGTGTGCGATGGACGAACTGACGCTTCGCTGGGCATGATCGCCGGCCAATGTCGTTGCAAAGTGAACGTGGAAGGACCAAGATGTGACCGCTGCAAGGCTGGTTATTACGGTTTGGACGAAAACAACCCAGACGGCTGCACAGGTACGTTGAAGTATTTCGGACGGTTTTATTGTTGTGTTTTTGGTATTTTGGTGGTTCTCGTTGGGATAAAGCTGTGACCTGTGACTTGGTTTGCGTTTCATGTCAACGATATTTTTTCGCGCAGAATGCGACTGCGATTCCCTCGGAACACTGTCGGGCGCGAACACTTGCGACAGCCGCACAGGCCAGTGTATCTGCAAACGCCACACCACTGGCAGACGTTGCGATATGTGCTTGGTGAGTTTGTCCGCACTATACTNGAACACTGTCGGGCGCGAACACTTGCGACAGCCGCACAGGCCAGTGTATCTGCAAACGCCACACCACTGGCAGACGTTGCGATATGTGCTTGGTGAGTTTGTCCGCACTATACTGATGTCGTTGATTGTCATCTTGCAAATAAAAAATACGTAATACTAAAAGAATATTTACGGTGACGTATTTTGAGTTTTAACGCAAATGCCACTACAATTTTTTTCAGAGCAGGGAGTTTAGCACTAAGTACGCATTTGGGGATTTCATATTATGTGTTCTATAAAACGTCGCGTTTTTGTAAAACGATATGCTAACATAAATACATCGTCCCTCATACCAGCCACTCTTCCCTTTCACAGCCTCAAACATGGGGAATGAGTGCTACGCCTCAAGGTTGCAACGAGTGTGATTGTGACATTGGTGGATCGTATGATAACGATTGCGACCAGAGGACGGGACAGTGCAATTGCCGACCTCATATTGAGAGGAGAAGGTGCGACCTTGTCACTTCTGGAAACTTCCTACCAGGACTTGACCATTACATCTTCGAGGCCGAGGAAGCTGAAATTCAGAGGGTAAGTGCTCCACAAGTCGGTGCTGTTAAATGATTCACGTGTCCTACCGACAAAACTTCACCTTACTGTAATATAAGCAAATGTCATAAACTTGCTTTGCTCGCAGGGTGGTTATGAGGACAAGAGAGAGCACACTCCCCCGGTCACGTGGACAGGAGACGGGTACGTGCTTGTCCAGGAGGAAGGTGTGATTATCTTTATTGTCAAGAATCTTCCNCAGGGTGGTTATGAGGACAAGAGAGAGCACACTCCCCCGGTCACGTGGACAGGAGACGGGTACGTGCTTGTCCAGGAGGAAGGTGTGATTATCTTTATTGTCAAGAATCTTCCACAATCCATGGATTACAACCTAATTCTTCGATACCAGACCAACGTGAGTTTAATAACGTTGAAATACGCTGACAATTATGTTTTTGTTTGTTCTCGTTTTTAACGACCTATTTGATCTGTGGAAAGTTAAATTATAGAGATATTACGCATGCCGTATCCGGCTTTACTGCCTTTGAAAAAATCTTAAATATTTTTGGAATATTTGTTACGCCACCGTCATTAATTTTTTTTGTCGCTTGGGTGTTTGTGCTTTTCATCCAATTTGCTAGAGTTTGTAACTTTGCTTTACCGTTTAACACTTTTGGCCTGGCCTCAACTCCTAGTTTTCAAAAACTAGTGCACTTCTCTAATTACTACTACTATGTGAATTAGCCTTGTTTGATCGCAACTCATTTCCCGTTCCAGCTGCCCGACATCTGGCAATTTGTTGACATCACAATCGAC
>QXVZ01017039.1:0-19875 GCA_008931825.1 Phallusia fumigata | reverse complement strand
ATGAAACTTTAAAACTAATTTGGTGCGAAAAAGTGATTGGTGTGTGACAGAACGCGCTGCATATGTTCGGGAGTGCTTTGTCACCTCAACATGTTCCTAGGAAAATCAACGGAGTGGTGTTTGTGGCAAGTGCGGCGACCCTTGCGCATTTCCTAAGTTTGTTTGTAGCAATGTACTTAGCTTTGTGTTACATTTGAAAAAAGCTGTTCTGCATTATCAGCTGATCGTTTGGCTTCGCCGTCACCGTTTTAGAATCACAAAAAACATTGATTAAAGACCTCGTTTGTACAATTAACGCCTGTTAAATTTAGATTAGTTTTAGCAAATACGAAAAACCAAGCATTGATAGAGTCATTATGTTGCAAATGCTTATCGTGCAACATTTCTTTAGTTAGCGTGTAAGAGCAGCGTTATCTGACGTTTTGTACAATATAAGTACCTTTTGACTTTGTTATACAAATTATTAGGCCACGCCGAAACCTACAAATATCTTTGTCGTCTTAACTGCTGGGCCATTTGCAGTGCAAACAACAACACAATGTTTCGTTAATCCCGTTTGCACCATAAAAAATTGAACCGGACACAAAACGCAATTGTTGGCATAGTGATTGTTACATTTGCAATGAAAGGTTCTTTCTAATCTAAGCAGCAAAATTAAACTGGCAAAATTAAACCTTCAACATGTTTTTAAATGTAAACGCGAACTATTGTGTAACGTAACTAGTACGGAAAACCCTTTTTAATCTGCCCTAATACTGTGTGACGGAACAGAACCATCAAGTATCCAAAGACAGTACGCATAAGGATCCCCCGGCTTATAGTGCTTCATGATAACCAAACTGTCTGGATGCAACCTTCATTTCAATATGTGTTAATGCTGACAAACGTTAATAAAACGATCTTTTTTGAACCACATAAAATTTAACGCACGTTGACTTCGTTATCTTTATCAAACCATATATAGCATCAGCATATTTCCCTGCTATTTGGTAATGGTAATGAGATTCAATAATTGCTTATTGAATCGTAGTTGCGTAAATGTCGGTTTTGCGTCGAGGGCTTTACCCGTTTATATCTTACTTGTTGATCAGATAAACACCGGGAAATNTAATGAGATTCAATAATTGCTTATTGAATCGTAGTTGCGTAAATGTCGGTTTTGCGTCGAGGGCTTTACCCGTTTATATCTTACTTGTTGATCAGATAAACACCGGGAAATAATCTCTCTGATTTCCGATATCCGACTCTGGTTATAGATCGAACCCCGATTCCTTTTGCGAAAAGTCAATCTAATGATGTAAATCGGATTACAGTTGAAATCTCGTACCAGGGGGATTGCCGCACAGAGAAGTAACAAATAAATCTCCATTGGCCAACGACGGCAATTCGGGTTAATCAACGTCGCAATTTGCTACAAATTAGATTTTAAAACCCTCAAGCCTTCTGTTGCTGACGCAAAGGCATGTTTTGCTAAAACTCATTTTGTATCAACGATCGCCTAACGTCCAGACCGAGTTGGGAATTTACCTGATTTTTAGGTGTAGATTTCGCCTTCAGGGTGTGAAACTTCTCGTTCCGGGGTTTATTGATTTGCCAACGTAAAATATTAATGAGGCCGCTCAGCGGTTGGACGAGATATCCCGGGACGACGTCAATTTGACGTGACGCTAACTTTACTTTGCAGGTGCCAGTGCGCTAATAGAAATTTTCTGCTGTTGACAGCAGACAAAATGAATGTGATTAGACTTGGCACGTTGGCTGTTACTCTCATTTGCGTTCTGAAGCGCAATTTTGCCTGCGTTGTGGACAGAGGATCGCGTTGCACATGCTATCTGGCGCAGTACAGAGTTGTCTGTACAGGCTTAGAGGAAAGCATGGATGAAGTGCTGCCGTTCCGAATTCCGACAAACACGCGGATTTTAACGTTGAGTAAAAACTGGGTACTGGAGAATGTCTCCCTCCGACAGGCGCACCTAGATGGACTTAACCAACTCGTCAAGTTCGACATTTCCAAGAATCGAGTGAACCAAGTTGAGGCTGGAACCTTTCAGTAAGCACTTGTTTTCGATTAAACTTTCATGACGCGAATTACAGTTGACAACACCTTGGCGCGCCAGCTAGTCGAACTTTTGACTGAGTGACGACCGCCTTACACATGGGGCATTCCCAGAGTAAAGACAGTGTAACTGACACTGTAGTCAACACTTTGGGTAATTGACATAAATGTGAATGGAAATGACTTGTTAAGGCAACGACTTTCGGTGCAAATGAATGCTTTATGGAAACGAGCCTGAAAATGGCAACAAATTAATTCCAGGTATTCTTTCAATAAACATGGGCAATGTATAAACATCCCTTTTCGCACGAGCACGCGCTTTGTGGTTAGAAATAAAAGCAAGATTTTTTAGCGCAAAAAGATACCTTTTACAGTACTTACCATACTTAATTTGTGATACAGGTTCTTTCCCTATCTTCACACTGTGGATTTAAGCAGAAATCGGATTCGTGTCCTCGAGGCCGACGCTTTTGGATTTTCTCTGCCGAATTTGGAGCGTCTGATTTTGGCCGAAAATCGACTTGTTGTTCTGATGAACAACAATTTCCAATCGCTGATGGCCTTGCGAGAATTAGACTTGAGCGGCAATCCGTTACTTTACGTCGCTCCAAGGTAAACGGTGGTAAAAATAAAATTACATTTTTTATGTTTGATTGTATAGATTACCTAACATATGTTACCTTAATATAAAATAGATTTATTGCGTGTTTATTTTAACAAACGGTTTCTAAACTATAACATGACAATGTACTAGGCTGCGAAAAAGAACATAACCATACAGGCGAAATTCTCAAAAATTACGTTTGACTACTAAATGTTGTATGACGGTTATGAAAACATCAAACAGAAAGCATTTTTTTCTCACGACAAAAATTGACTCTTGTGTGTTGACGTCTGTCATATATTTAGCTAACTCAAAACAGATAATGAGAAAATCTATTATGGTTTTGGCAAAAATAATCCGTGTTCTCTGGATGTCTCCCATGACGTAAACGTCTTTAGAGCGTCACTAAGTAATCGATATGTGCGTCTGTAAATACACGGATAAAAGTGGCAGTGTGTCCGCTGAAGAAGATAGTGAAACAAAAAAATATATAAAACAAGCAAATCAAAAACCAGCACATTTTGTCTGCAGCTGTTCCAAAAACGGTTGAATTAAAAAAAAAGGCTCACATGTTTGTTTATTAGTTAATTTATCCAAAATTCGTTATGCAACTTTGTTTGTTTTATCATCGCAAGTGGGTAATTAATTTTTAAGCATAGGTGAAATTTGATTTTGTAATTTTGATTGTAGTTTATAGGCATTTTTGATGAGTTTTAGTGTATAACAGAGCGGGAGCAAATGATAATATGGGCGCAATGTCTGGTTGAAATCGTTTATACATTGGCTGTGTAAAATATGGTTAATCAACGGCAACTTGCGCGAAAGACTTCCTGTACGCACAACTGTGACAAAACACAGTGTTCGCAAAAGTCGCTAAACAACTCTTACCGGCTACAACTGGTCGCAGATACAAGATAGATTAATGAGAGTTTCTAGCATGTCTATTTCTCGAATCCTACTACTCCATAAAAATGTACGCAAAAAAGAAGTTCGGATACTTTTGGATTGGTTTATTAGTCACTTAAAACTATGTATTGTTTGTTGCAGTTACAGGTAGTATCAGGGCTGGTATACGTTCTTTTCTCTAAGATTTGTCCTTGTTTTTGACCTATGTCATTTTTTGTCTTAGCTTTACCATTGTTTNCAGGTGCCAGTGCGTTAATAGAAATTTTCTGCTGTTGACAGCAGACAAAATGCATGTGGTTGGACTTGGCATGTTGGCTGTTACTCTCATTTGCGTTCTGAAGCGCAATTTTGCCTGCGTTGTGGACAGAGGATCGCGTTGCACATGCTATCTGGCGCAGTACAGAGTTGTCTGTACAGGCTTAGAGGAAAGCATGGATGAAGTGCTGCCGTTCCGAATTCCGACAAACACGCGGATTTTAACGTTGAGTAAAAACTGGGTACTGGAGAATGTTTCCCTCCGACAGGCGCACCTAGATGGACTTAACCAACTCGTCAAGTTCGACATTTCCAAGAATCGAGTGAACCAAGTTGAGGCTGGAACCTTTCAGTAAGCACTTGTTTTCGATTAAACTTTCATGACGCGAATTACAGTTGACAACACCTTGGCGCGCCAGCTAGTCGAACTTTTGACTGAGTGACGACCGCCTTACACATGGGGCATTCCCAGAGTAAAGACAGTGTAACTGACACTGTAGTCAACACTTTGGGTAATTGACATAAATGTGAATGGAAATGACTTGTTAAGGCAACGACTTTCGGTGCAAATGAATGCTTTATGGAAACGAGCCTGAAAATGGCAACAAATTAATTCCAGGTATTCTTTCAATAAACATGGGCAATGTATAAACATCCCTTTTCGCACGAGCACGCGCTTTGTGGTTAGAAATAAAAGCAAGATTTTTTAGCGCAAAAATTACCTTTAACGGTACTTACCATACTTAATTTGTGATACAGGTTCTTTTCCTATCTTCACACTGTGGATTTAAGCAGAAATCGGATTCGTGTCCTCGAGGCCGACGCTTTTGGATTTTCTCTGCCGAGTTTGGAGCGTCTGATCTTGGCCGAAAATCGACTTGTTGTTCTGATGAACAACAATTTCCAATCGCTGATGGCCTTGCGAGAATTAGACTTGAGCGGCAATCCGTTACTTTACGTCGCTCCAAGGTAAACGGTGGTAAAAAAACTACATTTTTTATGTTTGATTGAATAGATTACCTAACATATGTCACCTTAACATGAAATAGATTTATCGCGTGTTTATAAACGGTTTCTAAACTATACCATGACAATGTACTAGGCTGCGAAAAAGAACATAACCATACANGTTGGCTGTTACTCTCATTTGCGTTCTGAAGCGCAATTTTGCCTGCGTTGTGGACAGAGGATCGCGTTGCACATGCTATCTGGCGCAGTACAGAGTTGTCTGTACAGGCTTAGAGGAAAGCATGGATGAAGTGCTGCCGTTCCGAATTCCGACAAACACGCGGATTTTAACGTTGAGTAAAAACTGGGTACTGGAGAATGTTTCCCTCCGACAGGCGCACCTAGATGGACTTAACCAACTCGTCAAGTTCGACATTTCCAAGAATCGAGTGAACCAAGTTGAGGCTGGAACCTTTCAGTAAGCACTTGTTTTCGATTAAACTTTCATGACGCGAATTACAGTTGACAACACCTTGGCGCGCCAGCTAGTCGAACTTTTGACTGAGTGACGACCGCCTTACACATGGGGCATTCCCAGAGTAAAGACAGTGCAACTGACACTATAGTCAACACTTTGGGTAATTGACATAAATGTGAATGGAAATAACTTGTTAAGGCAACGACTTTCGGTGCAAATGAATGCTTTATGGAAACGAGCCTGAAAATGGCAACAAATTAATTTCAGGTATTCTTTCAATAAACATGGGCAATGTATAAACATCCCTTTTCGCACGAGCACGCGCTTTGTGGTTAGAAATAAAAGCAAGATTTTTTAGCGCAAAAATTACCTTTAACGGTACTTACCATACTTAATTTGTGATACAGGTTCTTTTCCTATCTTCACACTGTGGATTTAAGCAGAAATCGGATTCGTGTCCTCGAGGCCGACGCTTTTGGATTTTCTCTGCCGAGTTTGGAGCGTCTGATCTTGGCCGAAAATCGACTTGTTGTTCTGATGAACAACAATTTCCAATCGCTGATGGCCTTGCGAGAATTAGACTTGAGCGGCAATCCGTTACTTTACGTCGCTCCAAGGTAAACGGTGGTAAAAAAACTACATTTTTTATGTTTGATTGAATAGATTACCTAACATATGTCACCTTAACATGAAATAGATTTATCGCGTGTTTATAAACGGTTTCTAAACTATACCATGACAATGTACTAGGCTGCGAAAAAGAACATAACCATACAGGCGAAATTCTAAAAAATAACGTTTGACTACTTAATTTTGTATAACGGTTATAGAAACATCAACCAAAAAGCAGTTTTTTCTCAAGTCAAAAATTTACCCTTGTGTATTGACGTCCGTCATATATTTAGCTAACTCAAAACAGATAGTGAGAAAATCTATTATGGTTTCGGCAAAAATAGTCCGTGTTCTCTGGATGTCTCCCATGACGTAAACGTCTTTAGAGCGTCACTAAGTAATCGATATGTGCGTCTGTAAATACACGGATAAAAGTGGCAGTGTGTCCGCTGAAGAAGATAGTGAAACAAAAAAATATATAAAACAAGCAAATCAAAAACCAGCACATTTTGTCTGCAGCTGTTACAAAAACGGTTGAATTAAAAAAACAAAAAAAGGCTCATATGTTTGTTTAATAGTTAATTAACCCACAATTCGTTATGCAACTTTGTTTGTTTTATCATCGCAAGTGGGTAATTAATTTTTAAGCATAGGTGAAATTTGATTTTGTAATTTTGATTGTAGTTTATAAGCATTTTTGATGAGTTTTAGTGGATAACAGAGCAGGAGCAACTGCTAATATGGGCGCAATGTCAGGTTGAAATCGTTTATACATTGGCTGTGTGAAACATGGTTAATCAACGGCAACTTGCGCGAAATACTCCCTGTACGCACAACTGTGACAAAACACAGTGTTCGCAAAAATCGCTAAACAACTCCTTCGGCTACAACTGGTCGCAGATTCTAGATAGATTAATGAAGGTTTCTAGCATGTCTATTTCTCGAATCCTACTACTCCATAAAAATGTTCGCAAAAAAAGAAGTTCGGATACTTTTGGATTGGTTTATTAGTCACTTAAAATTATGTATTGTTTGTTGCAGTTACAGGTAGTATCAGGGCTGTTATACGTCCTTTTATCTAAGATTTGTCCTTATTTTTGACCTATTTCATTTTTTGTCTTAGCTTTACCATTGTTTCAAGCAGCTTTTTTCATTTCATCGTTTGCCACCATGTTTTGTGCAAAACATGTTACCTTATTTACAACACAAAGCATTCTAGTAAAAATGAAGTTACCTTAGTCTAAGTGAGAACTATGCCAGCGCAAAAACATTTTATCTGACGAGTGCTTGTAAGAAAAAAGAAATGTAACATAACTCGTAGAAATGCCAATGTTCCCTACAAAAAGTTTTTTTGTTTTGCGGGAGCTGAGAAATTCATTCTTTTTCCCAGTCGTCCTTATTTTTGGCTCCAAATCGATGGTAACTGGGACGCTTCTAACATTTTTTTCTTTTGCAGAGCATTCACCGGCTTAAAACAGCTAAAAGTTCTTCGAATGTCCGGTTGCAATCTTACCAGTTTACCCGTTGACGCTCTGTCGTCCCTCGTCAATTTACGAGTGTTGGACCTCAAGCGGTTTCCCTTTACTACAGGTTTACAACCCGAGTCTTTTGTGTAAGTCAGTAAGACTAGCTATTACAGTTCGTTGGTGTTTTTATTGTAAACTCAAAACGAAAAATCACAACATGATTTATGCAAAACCTTTTTTGTGTTGTTTAAGATAATATTAAGTTGAAAACCTTTTTATTTAAAAAGCTCTCGATTTAAAAATGTAAATATATATTTAACTCAGAATCAACAAATCTTATTCAAATAGAATTCTGTTAACTTCCTGTTTTACAGAGGTAACACTAAACTAAGCACTCTGATCATTGACCAGTTTTCTGGCCTGTCTTCCATTGGTTTGTCGCCCACTGCGTTTATGGGACTTTCAACGTCCTTGCAAACTCTTCACCTGACCTCTTGTAACCTCACCGATATTCCAGAGTTGGCGATCCGACAACTCCACAATCTGCGCGAATTGTACTTATCAGGGAATCGCATAAATGTTAGTATTGTTTTAATAAGTTCGGAAGAGTTTGTTTTCGGAAATTTAACTATTTCGATTTTCAGGTTTTAAGGCGAAATGATCTCGCAAACTTGAAAAAGTTGACAAAGATTGATCTTTCCAAAAACTTCTTGACGCAAGTAGAGAACCTTGCACTACGTACAAATGTCAATCTTGTAAATCTTGATGTCTCGAACAACAGGTTGTTGCAACCGCAATGTGAAATGTTAAAAGTAAACAATAAACTAAGAACTTTCAAGATAAACATCATTCGGACACACACTAAGAACGATACGTTTAAAAATGTTCCGCGGTAATTTGGTGGAAACTGGCAAATTAATAATGCGAGCTCTTAGCCGATGGACTAGTTTGATTCATTTCTACAGGATTTTAATTTTAGGCCTGCAATCGAATCAAAGGTAAACCGATACAAATTTAATTTCCGAGGTTTGGTCAAACAAAAACTACATTTTCTGTGCACCTAGAAACTGTGTTGGTGGTAAAACAAATTATTCCTTTCTTTTTAATTCAAAATATCAATAACTATTACCCTTTTAAAGTGTGCCCCACCTTGCAACATACCCCACGCTTGTTTATTCTTACCCAGCGAGTGTCTGAAATTAAATATTCGCCTCCAATATTTGCAATTGCCAAATGTTTTTTTTATGTAATGATTTTACTGTTGCACAGGTTAAACACATTGCCGCGTAACAGTTTACCTTCCAATCTGTCAAATCTAAAGAACTTCACTCTTTTCGGGAACAACTGGTCATGTGACTGTAGATTACGATGGGTTGCTTCATGCTTCAGTGCACAGGAAGGGGAAGATCCCGTTGTTTGTTCCGATCCGTGGCCGGTAAAGGTGGGTGGTTACTGGTAATAATCGCCCTTTACTAAATTTTTGTGACAATCACAATGCACAAATTTCAACAGGAACATTCATAATAAATTAGGTTGTGGTTTGCAATAAATAATCACAAAGCTATCAAATATTACATATCAATATGGTCAAATTGTTTTTTTTATTCTCTGCATGCTAAGCGGTAAAAGTGGACACAAATTAAGTTTGCATGTGCGGCCGTTGTGTAATTGGTATTTTGAACATGATGGTGTAGGATCTAAGTACGTATTACTAGGCTTCGAATGTGATGCCCCTGTTGTTCAAATTGCTTACGGCGTATTTTTTAACAAAAGCACGCATTACCAATATCCGATAATTAACAACGTTATTTTTAAATTCAGTAACAACAGTTTGACGTGAAATTCCCACCACTGAGTGACACGACCTTGGCGGCCAAATACCTGAGTCTTTTTTCATTGGTGACATTTTTTTCTAGGACCAGAATCTTACAGATTTCTTCATGACAAATCTTTCTAATTGTCTGCCACCGAAGATAAACACATTTGTCAATACGAATGTCATGGAAGTGTTTGCTGGCGATAGCGTGGATCTTCCATGTGCATCCACCGGGACGCCGAATGTCATTGTTACGTGGTACACTCCAGCTAGTAAGTAGTGGGTGGCAACCCAACCTCTGTCTGACTCCCGTGACCCACATTGTTTGACACATTTTTGCTTTGTAACCATTACAGTTACGATATAATACTAACTTCAATAAAGTAGCGCTGTGTAACAATCCTCTCCAAGACATAAGGTATTTTACCTTTAATTGGTGATTAAATAGGTTTGATGGTTCCGTGGAGAGGTTTATTTGGGGTGAAGGGATCTTCTAATGATGAAAGGTTGATGAGTTGCTTTATCACAGAAATATCCCTACAATACTACAATATTCAACACCAGCAATTGTTTTTTCTTTAGGGTCGTTTTTGCAGCCACAAGCCACCAGTGCTCCTCAGGGCTCTTCTAACAACAATTTGCGAATCCGTTTCGCCCAAATCAACGATGCTGGTCAATACCACTGCGTAGCGACTAACCGAAACGGTGACGATGTCCGCATGGTGGCGTTGCGGGTCAAAGGAGCGTCAAACGATATTAGCGAAATCCAACCTGTTCCTGACACAAGTGGCAATCCCATTGGAGGGTGTGATCGCACAAGACAAGGAACTCCATTGCTTCGGATTGTGTTAATTGGTGTCCTTGCCTGCGTGTCCTGTGTTGGCCTCTTGTCTTCTTTCTTCTTGGCGGTGTGGGGTTACAACAACAGGCGGCGGGTGGCAAGGCTTCAACGAAAAATCGAAGCTTGCCGGGAAAACGTTGTTTACGGTGACGAGTCTCTGGTCACGAAGAAAAGGAAAAGTTTTGCCGACAAAAAAGTGACTTTTGGCCAGTCGAAAAGTTCGGGGTATGGTTCGGGTTTAAACAGCCCGAACCTCCAGCAAAGACCCCCGGAGTTGCAGCGAACGACTCGAGCGCAGCACTGACGTCACACACTTTTTAGAAAATTCGCAAGCGTATTAAACCATAGTGTCATGGTCGCATTGGTTGTTCGAATGAGTTTGCTCGGTTCGGGCATTGGTAGAGACTATTTATCGAGTAATTTAGATTAGTCTTACACCTTATAGTGTATTGAGCCGAACATTGCATATTCCAGGGGTCAGCAACCTACAGTCAGCGGGCTGAATTTTTTCCCGCCAAACAAAATCATTTGTTCCCTAGTACAATTACAAATTGCTTAAGTTTGATAAAATACTACTTTATGACATTTGTAATTATTGGTGGAACAAAGCCATGATTCACCGTGCAGAACTACATGTGTGCGCATACGTAAATAAAATCTTTAGAACTGTCACTACGTTCGCTAGGATTAATCTATGCCTAAATAAGGAAATATATGGTAAAAAAATCCTTTTTACAACCGCGTAAACATTTAAGGGGTCAGAATTATAAGAGGAAAATTAGTGCGGCCCGCTGGGACCTTGCTAGTCTGTCTTTTGACCTTCGACTGGGGAAGAATACCGAACTCAGGGTATACGATCAGACCAAACAATTGATTAATTTGATGGAATTTCAACGTGAAATTGATATGGCCAGTGAAATTTTTGTTTTTGATGCCAACTTGGCACCGAGCGATTTTTGTGGCTTTGATAAACGTTCTTGGCAAAATTCCACCAGCTAACACGAAAACCAGCGGTCATTTTTCTTTGTACCGCATGAAAGCAAAATTGTGCTCTGGGGACAAAGCGGATTGTTGCATCACAGACAATACAACCCCCATTTATTCTTTTTAATAAGAGAAGCATGAAGCAACGCATCGTAATCTACTTGTGTATCATCCTATTCCCTTTAAATCGGGAAAATGCTTCTATAGTTATGACTTGTTATGTCAAAATGCTCTTATGTTTTGGTTTTGTAAATCGATAGTCTTCATTTTCTGAAAACTGTAACCTGGCATAAATCGTGTTACACAGCGGCGTACTTAGTGCACAAGAAAAACAACTTTTACCCGATAAATACTGGAGCATGTCTTGGAGTGCAAAGGCTTGCTGTCGATCTCAAACAAGGCCTCCTACCGATTAAACAAAATTCTGTGTAACATTAGGTTTAAAAATGTATACATTTGCGCGCATAAAAATTATTTCGCCTCTGCACGAGCGGTTGGTTGGAGGTTGTTCCCCAAAAACTCTTTAGATTCGAATTTGATCTCATTAAACAATGCAGAGACGCCGTGTCGCGTATGTACATTTTGTTCAAAACGCATGTAAGCGAATTGTCGAGAGAAACTGAATCCCAAACAAACAAGGGCAGTGTTATGTCCTAACCATGGTAGTACGCACATCCTTGATATTATGGATGGATGTGGTAGTACGCACATCCACAAGAAGAACGCTTGTTTGTTGTAAAGCAGGATGTCCAAAGCGCGACCCGCAGCGGCTTTTCACGTTGCCCGTGACTGCGGTTTTTAAATTGTGTTACACATGGCCCATCAACGTTTGGATTAAGCTGTTGGGTAAAAGCGATTTGCGATTTTACGCAAAAGCTTTTCATGGAACTATATTCACATACAAGTAGGAAAAGTTCATGGTACTAACTCAACCCAGACCCTATAAGGCCAATAAGATCGTTGTGCATTCGTTTGTTTGCGCACTTAAATTATGGTTTAAAACTTGGCCCGCGGGCGTCTTCACCCAATTGAAATTGGCGCCAGTTAAAAAAAGGTTTGGACACCCCTGTTGTAAAGTAACTCAATTTGAGCCTAATGCAGCAAATTTGCCCTACTATGTTGTTAACGGCTTAATGAGGGACAAATTGAAAGCGGCGCCAAAACACAGGAAGGACATTTTCGTTTCGCAGAAGTAATTGAACGACAACTGCTGTTTTTATTGTTGCATATGTACTGTATTTGGTTTGTATATTGTGGCATTTTACTGATGCGTTGGATGTAGTACCGACCAGATGTTTTCTGCTGCGATGCCTTGTCGTTAATGGAGCAAGAGTCTACAGCAACTGTGGCCCATTCCCTATTTTAAACACCCTTTAAGCGTTCTCGATATTTGCTGCGTCCTTGTAATCTGCTTTGTATATCTATGTTCCGGCAAGCTACACTGTTTTTCATCGCGTACACGCTTGACAAAGACGGTGCCGACGCAGTAGTCCAAAAAACAAAAGGTTTACAAACACTGTCAACAACGTAACTACTTGCTACAATATATTATGTTCACCTAATTGTTCTTTTAAGTTAGGCCTACCCTTCTCATTTCTGCGATTTATAAAACTGTAACTTTGTTTGCTGCACGACTATACAAAGACGGTCTATAAAAATTAAACGAAGTATGTATTTCGCTTCTGAGTCAGCTCGAACCTACTTGAACATACACAGCAGTTTGATTACAACTAGATTTATCTAAATTAAGGTAATTAGTTATCACAAGAAATGTGGCACAAAAGAAAATTAATTTGTGGTCTCTTAACAGACTTCAAAAAAATGTTATTTAATCGATGGGTGACAGTTTTTTGAAACATTGGCACACCTTTGCTATAATGCCAGGTAAAAAACGTTTCTAATTGAAAAGCAACATACAAGCAGTTATTATGACATTCGGAGTTTATAACTTTGGTACAAAAAATGCTTACAGCACAAAAATATATAGTTTGTTATCTACTAGCAATTATGCAGCGGGGTATTCTCTCACCACCTTTAGATTTTGTTGCAATCTGTTGTTTTGGATAAACAGAGGAATTTCCATTTAATAACGTTAATTATCACCAGAGCTTCAATAATAGCAAAACCTTCAAGAAAACATTTTCTTTTCTTAGGTTTTAACCCCCTGGCGATGTTGTAGAATTCATTACCACATCCGTAAAAAATATATACTACTGTCAGTGGCAAGAACTTAATAAGGGGCAATGTATATCCGAAAATTAAACCCTTGGTATGTAATAAACGCTTATGGATTTTATCATAAAAAACAAATTCAACATAAAGTGACGGAATGTTAAGTATGGACAATTCTAAAATTCTCGTTTGACCCGATTTAGCCTTCTGTGTTTCCTAGAGCAAATATTTTCTGCGAAAAGCAATAATTGCCTTCCTTTGCATGGAGTTGCTGTAAATTTGCTGCTTATTGCGCCGTAAACAACATGGTTGGTCAAATTTGCTGTGTATGATAAAATTGCGTAGCTTTGCAACGACAAGCATTGTTTTTGTCCAGGATGCGCGTATACTTCCGATGGTGGGGCGTAAAAGCCGTTCATATTTGTTTGGGGTTCCATTTCGCCTGCAACTTTGCTAACCTACGTTTATTGGCTGTGTTGGGACACAAACTTTCTTGAACAAGATGTCTATGGCTGGCATTACTGTAGATCCGGCAATAGCTGATCTTTTTAGCGAGATCAAACTGAAATCTACCTACAGGGGTTTCGTCATGTACATAGACAAAGGACGTGTGCTAATTGACAAAGCATTGCACATTGCAAAGAGCGATGAAAAACCGTTTGAGAAAATGGTGTCTTATCTGGGTGACGACAAAGCCAGGTAAGATGTAATATTGTTGAACTTAGGCATCTAGCGCTTTATGGAAGTTTTGCGCTTATTGTTGGTCGTGGTAACTGCGGAAGTCGCCAAGGCTACGAATCTACCAAAAGTAGTGATTTCCAAATTTGAGTGAATAACTGAGATATTAGGTAAATGTAAGTGAAATGCCTCTTCACGAGCCTGGGCGTAATTTTACTCAAGTCAAAACATCATAATTTAACTCAAGTTAATTTAAATTGGCTAAAGTTGCAGTTTCAAGAACTTATCCTGACTCACGCTTACAACTGCTGCCGAGATGACCGAGTGGTTAGCGAGATAGCTTCGGTTGTGGGTTTTAATCCTTTCTCGGCCGCTTGTGTTTCCCTGAGCAAGAAACTTAAGCAGCATTGCTCGCACACACAGAAACCCGATTGGCTGGCGCAAATTAAAGTCAACTTTCACAAACTGAAAAAAATCAAATAAAAAAATAGTTAATGGAACTGCACTAAGGAAGGTAGCTGGACGGCGGACTCATTGTAAGCATAACGCATTCATGCGTTGCTCCGCCCCCCGAGGATAAAAATGAAACAAACAAACTTACAGTAACTCTGGTCAAGGGTAAACGACTTGACCCAAAGACCTCATCTGATTTTAATTTAAAATTGCCTTTACTGGAATATTTTTGAAATTCTGTAGGTACGTGGTTTTTGACGTACATGGGAAACTAACGAACGGACGGTCATGCAAAAAGGTGGGTTTTATCCCTTGGATTGGCCCTAAAGTCAAAATTACGGACAAAATGCTGTACGGATCAACTAAGGATGCTGTTAAAAGCCAATTGTCCGGTTTGGAATGGGAGAGCGAAGGAAAGAACGACCTTACACGGCCATGGGTACTTGACAGTTTAAAAACTGACCCATTTGCATCTATGGATGGCCGCGCAGTCACCTTTGATGCAAATGCTGCTAAACCCAAGTACTTTTTTGCGTAACCGAAGTTTTGCCGTATTTTTGACTTGAAACAGAAATTATTTAAGCACAACCGCCTTCCTTTAAACACACAATATTCAGATTTTTGTTGATATCTTAAAATCGTTTGCTGTGTACTTATTTTTAATTACTATTAAACAGACATATTTACATTAACTGACTTGAAATCCTTTGGTTGATAAGTTTGCAAGTTTAGTTAAGGCTTTGATCGAGCTATCCACTTCAGTAAGGAGAACTAAGGCAAGTTCCTGCGATTTAGGCTCAAAGGAATTTCAAACCAATCCACGGTATGTTGTGAAAACAACATCCGCATTATGTCGCCATGGTGACACAGGTATGGTTTAAAAAAACTGTTAATATTTTTTCCTGCAGTTATATTAAAGCCCTCCCAGTACTGCAAGAATAACGCTACCAAGCCTTTAGCCAATCACTCAAATACTCTTTAGAAGATACCTGTCTGTTAGGCATTCAATCTTTCGATATTTTTAACACTTGCCAGTTTGCTACCGTTTTGCGTCTTTCCAGGACATTGTAATTAATTTATAACCACTTCAACTGAACGTTCCGGAAACAAGTTGACGCGAAGGAATTTTTTGGTCATTTATTTGACATGAAAAGAAATTCTAGGCTAAAAAAGAAGTTGCAAATTATAAATTTTTATTGAAAAAAGTCTAGCCCGGGTAAATTAAGAACGCATGATTTAATTTTGTTGCAAATTATGAAATACCTTAGGCTTTTCCAAACACATAAGATGTTTTCTCTTTGTGGCAAAGTAAAGATTCTATTTTGCCTGTGTTAAAGAGAAAGTTGTTTTCCGACGACCACGTCATAATACTGCAAATATAAACGCTACAAAATATTAACGTTTTGCTGGCGACGTCGGATAGACGTTGTAATCCAGACGTTGCAATAACCAATCCAATCAAAAGCCTGCGACCAATCCAATCAAAAGCCTGTTTGTCAAATAGAAACATCATTTATGGTCAATTGCTTTTTTTCAAAACAGCTAAAAAGAGAAACAAAACAGCGTATTTCCAACGAAATTTTTAGGAGCCTTTGAAAGCAGTAAAGCATGATAAACACGACGGTCATGTAAACCTCAGAGACAGAAAATTAGAAATTAACTGGCGCCGACAAAGTTAAAAGATTCTGCGCTGTTGAGTACGTCTTTGGTTTAAAATTGATGATGATGAAAATTTGGATTTTGAAGGTTGCAAGGGCACAACGAATACCAAGGTTACTTAATTGGTGTTTATTTATCTTGATGTGTTGTTGATATGTATGTTCTGTTTGTTCACAACACTTGACAACAACAGTCTGTGGCAAAAAAATACTAATAGGATATACCATGGGAAAGACTTCATGATGTCAATGAAAAACCTGATTTCTGTTTTTTCTATGTTTTTTATTTCAAAGGACGAAGAGAATTTTCTTCGAAACGCAATGTCGTTTCCGTGAATTTGAAACTGCGTTAAAAAAACGCTGTAAAAAATCGTGTTTGGCAAAGCAAGTGCATAAAAGCACATAAGTTCTGGCAAAATTATTGAAAATAAACCGCCCAAAATTTTGAAAAACAGATCAGCAGAGACTTAACAATAGCTTTGCTGCCATCTACAGTAGTTGACTGATACTTTTTCACGCAAACCAATATTTGGTCAAACAAAGCACAAATCCAAATCACACATTGATTCCGTTTGTTGCATCTTTGGTTTATTAAGATTTCAGCATTTAAGAATATTCCCTGTCTTTAATTGCAATTACCAGCTTATTCAAAAAAAGGTCATGAAAGCCATTAGTAATTAATGTAGAGTTGGCTAACAACATAAAAACTGATTGCCAACCCCTATTGTGCGTCATATCTAAATAAATCGCCTATATTATAACTAATAACTTTATTGCTTAACTGATCTCTACGTGATTACGCGCTAAAGTCCAGACTACCCTTTAACTAAACTTAGGCCTGGGCTAATTAGTCGCCTTTAGCCAAGAGGCTGCTTGTAGTTGGCGCTACTGCGCTATCACGGTGGGCGACCGGTACCTGCCCACCGGCATACGCAAGAGTTGTCGTCGTGGCCTTTACATCTCTGCTACTTTTTATTGCAAAAGCTGGCTTCTTAAAATACATGGAATAAATTTGGCTTTCTGAGTAACTAACACATCGTATTTTTACTCTGAACTTTAACTTAACGGCGACGCTCGCACTCTAACCATTTACAGTCGCCTGACAGAGAGTCGCAGCCTGGCTTCCACGTTTTCTGATCTATCTAGCTGGCACCTATAGTCTAATTTTTAGCGCGAATAACGAGTGGCTGGAAATGGAGCGGGTTTTATAGCCTACCGATGCTAGATTTTTTCTAGAACATTGTAGAAGAAACAGGCGACCTAGTTTGGTTTGCGACGTGTGTTACAATAATGTGCCTGTCTCGCTCTTATTGACTCTTTTCTGGAATATTGTGGAAAAACCGGCGACCCAATTTAGGTTGCTACGTGTGCAATAATATTTCTTTCTAAACGGCCTTTTTCTGGAATATTTTGGAAAATAGGTAGCGGCGCCTGTCGCGGTACTGTGGTGCTCTTAACTGGTCTTTTGTGGTTATTTTTGTCTGATTGGTTTGTCGCTGGACGGCGCGAAACAACGAAAACATAATGCAATACTGTGCATCATCATCAATCGATACTGATGTTTAATCGGGTCGACTAAAAATGGAATTGGCGCAATGCGCTGCATTTCCCATCTTTCTCTTTCATTGGCGATGTCTCGGGTCGGACAGGAATGACAGATCATTCGACCACTCACATTTTTTTCAGAACTTTCCGCGGAGCTTTTAATCTCGGTTCTATTTTATTTTCTATACCTTACAAACATTTTTAAATAAAAGAAGTTTACAACCTACCACACCGCAATTCCTGTAAACAATTCCAAAAGTAAAAGTAATTATTAACCAGACTACATATGACCCTTTATCAACAAAAACCAAACAAAAAATTAAAGCTAACTGATTAAGAAACGAAATATTTGCTTCAAATGTTAGGATTAATCTATTTCGATGAATATTTCGAAAAAACTATGTGTCATTTTGATAAAAGATATGAAGTCAACATCTGTGTGGACAAAAACCCAAAACATTTAGCTATATCGAACATCATTGCAGGACCCAAGTGGAGCCGGAAATGAGATTACTTTTAGTGGAATATCATGTGTAATTTGCCAGCCAAATTCATGCTGAAGGTTGTTGCTGGTCAAGTGTGGACAAACAATGAGTCCAGTTGTATTGACCCTTACATTCTTTGACAAGGTGTCAAACCACTTTTTTGGAATCTAAGTCTGTAGCAAAATCTTGGAGACCAACGGAATTGTCGATTTCGTGGACACTTGCAAACAAGAAACTACAGGTTGGAGATGCAGGAAATCCTGATCCCGAATTCCCGGGATTTGAGCATTTTTTCCATTTTCATCCCGGAATTTTATTTGGTTGGCGCATGACGTCGTGCTTGTTACTACCGATCGCTTCTGCTTCTGTCGCTCAACGCTTGGTGCTGCCTGTCTGGAGACTAGCTTGACGCAAGAACAGTTTCAGATAAACTTGTATTATCGTTGCCGATTCCGAACGAATAGAAGGGAATAATTTCTTAGGGTTGGAATGATTCCAGTTGAATCGGAACACGGAAAATGGAAGAAAAGGAAGGAATGAAATGATTGTGTGTCACAACGTACGTAAATATATAGTGGTAAAGTGACAATGACGTTCAAGGTATTAAACTTGATACTATCGAGCGACGATAAGTTGAAGTGATGAAATACGATGTTAATGGCGCTCATCCAATATCATATTCTCGACACGCAATACTCTACAACCCAATACTGCCATCGTTGCGTTTAACGAAAAGCTAACAAATTTTTGTACGGATTTGCGTTTCAACGTCGGAAAAAATATGTTCGACACAATGCAATGTCGCGACCTTGCCTCTTTTAAAGGCACCCGTAAAGTAGTGTAATTCCCAACTTCTCAACATCGCCAAACACATCTTACTTAAAACAACGAGGGAGACGCAGGTGATCCTCCACCGTGTCACCCCGATTCTAGGTTGCAGACGTCCCAGGTAAATATCGAAAGATCGTGGAGTGAATCAGTTTATTAAATACAATGAGGCCTAATCCACGGCGCTTCTAATTCATTTCCTACCCTCGTTTTGTCCCATACCCGTAGATTACGTCGTTGGAAACCGATTTTTCTCCGGTGCATCCAAGCGTGACCATTCTGAGGTCGCAACTCGCAATACAGATCAGTGGTTGCCTCTGTTGTTAAGTTCTCTGTGCCAAACCCCGGTACATCAAATTTTGCTGTAGGAAACCCGTTGTACCCGTTTCCGTTTTTCTCTCTGGCTTGACGTTTTTTGTTGCAATATGGAAAAACAGAAGGTTTGCAAAAAATGCTAAGCTTTGTTTCCAGGCGCCATACAACTTAACATGAAAAAAATTGAAACGTTTCTAGGTGTTCAGAAATAGGCAACTTGGTTTTTCAAGGTCACAAAACTTTAAATTGGGTGGTGGGAGTACATCAGTGTTGGTTGGGTAACGGGTCTTAAACGTAGAGTCTTAAGTCAAGGCTCTAGGGCAGTGGTTCCCAACCTGGGGGTTGCGACCCCAAAAGGGGTCACAGGGAGGTTTTCTGGGGTCGCGAAGATATGTGATATTTTTTACAAATGCAGACAGATCTGTGATATTTTAACAACTTTTTACCACACATAGGTTACAACTGGTTTGACCTGCATCACCTGTCTTACAACTGGTTTGGCCTGCATCCCCTGTCTTGTCAGGTACGATAAGCAGTAGGCTATGTACCCATAGCTAACTGCACAGGCATTGTCATTGAAACGTCACAGTAATTATTGTCATCAACAATAAAATCCTCAGGCCAAGGCCATGAAGTTGCAAAGCCAGCCATTTCATGGATCAAAAGTAAATGCAAATAAATGATATACTGTAAAAAGCAATGGTTGGTCAGGTTGCAAGATATTTTATATCACTATAGGGGTCACCAGAAAAGGTTGGGAACCACTGCTCTAGGG
>QXVZ01017038.1:0-17462 GCA_008931825.1 Phallusia fumigata | reverse complement strand
AACGGAAGATCACGTGACAAACGGCGTGCTCAACGTCGACCTCGTGTGGCTGAACGTAGTCACTCCGTTGTCGTCATCACAAGCATTGAAATGGAGGTACTATTTTTTATACAGCAGTGATTCGTAATCTATTTTTCGTTATTGCTCATTTCTGTTTAGACCAAATTTCTATTTCCTCAATTATGAAATTTATATTTATTTATTTTTTAAATTCTCACGTACTTATAATAAAGCAGTGCTATTTTCAATTAACTGGTTCAGTTAATCACCCTCCTGCAACCCTGTCATTACTCAAATATGGTTAACTACCAAACGTTACGTGAATGACTCGACTTACTCAATAACCAATACACAGTAAAAAAATCATCTGCTTACATTTCTTACAGTCGTTCCTGTAGGACTTGGAACTTGCTCACATCGATTGCACCAAGTGTTTCGGCCTGGCTTGACCCTTTGGATCGCCTCGTTGGTTCACTAGACAGATTTGAAAAACAACGCCAAACGCGGAAGTACGCCGTCGTAAACGCCAGCCTCGTGATGGCGCTAGAGAAGGCGATTAACGAACCCGAGTCGGGGCGGAAATTGTGGGAAGCCAAAAAGCATAAATTCGGCGCCCTGTCGGAACTTTCAAAGTACGAACAAACTTTTAAATGAGTCATGTAGGCTCAACAACTGAATATGGGTGCCCTTCCACGAGGGGAGAGATTTTTTTACTCTTTTTTATTGGTTAACGCATGCAAAAATTAGGAAAAAATTTAGGAAAGCCTGCTTAAAACAACACCCAGGGCAGCGTGTACAACTCTATCACAATGTTTTAAATAAATTGCAAAAATCGTTTTTCAAAGGCCTTGAAACAGAAACTACTAGAAAAGGTACTGATCATTGCTGTTTTTGATGCTTAGAGTCCGACCAAAATCTTGGGAAAATCGTGTAATGACTTGCAAAAGTTTAAACACAACAAAATATTGCGACTAACCTGTGTTACCTCATGCATGTGTGACGTCATAATACCCAAAAGCATGATCGCCAAAGCACCGCGTATGTACGCAAATCTGTTTTCAGATCAATCAGAGAAGATCCAAGCTTTAAGCTCTGCGACGCCCTCCAGCGGTTTTTGCTTAACCCCGCGGAGCTGACGTCACTGGAAGCGTCATTGGATGACCCGCCGGCATTGGTGACCATGGAAAGAGGTTTCCAGATAACAATGGCGCAGTGGCATGAGGTGGTCAGCAATTTCCCCCTTCAAGCTGCTGGGAAGTCACGGAAGAAAACCAGCAGCACTTCTGAACCTAAGTATGTGGTTAATTTTTACGCGGTAGCTTTTAATTTACAACAGTGTTTCTTAAACATTTTTTGATGCGACGCCTATGGAAGAGTTAGTCGGACTTTTGACGCACAAGCGATAAGAATTTTAAAAAGACACTTGGTATCTAAGTTGTATTTATTGATACAAAACAGTTTAACTATGAAACGGAATTGTTGTGCGACATCCTTGCACACAGATTGGGAAGCACAGTTTTACACAATTTTTAATATTCTGTGCCTACGTTGTTCTGTAAGTTCTGGTAATTTTATCAAAATCTATCGACATAGGTTACATTTTATGTTGGTTGTTATAGTTTTCTGGAAAAACTTTTTTGCAATGTTTGCAACGAGCTCGACATTTTTGTCTTTTTATTAACTTTTTCTTGCTAAATTCTTTTCAAAAAGTAATGATAGACTAAAGAAATATTTTTCAAAAGCTTTTACATTTCGTGATTTTTGGAGCAAAAAACTTAACGGCATTGCTTCTACTTAATCATTAAAACGATAATGCCTTTTTCTACAGATCTGTTGTTTTAAAATGACTCCCATTTTACTAGCTTACAAACTCGAGTTAAAACGAGTACCGACTCGTCAATTTTTCTGGAGGCAACTCGTAACGAGTCTTCCAATATGCGAGTCCGACTCCCTCACTAAATTCAAGTTAACTCCGTATTTCAGAAACATCAGTGGCAGCAGTCGGCCAGGGATCAAGTTTGATGGAAGTCTCGAACTTTCGATGTTGGTTGAACCCACAGCCAGTCAACAGCAACGACTGAACGACTCCGGAAAGCAACCTCTGCTGACGCCAGGTTTAAACCTAGATTACTTGAAATATTTATGGGTCCTTTTCTATAAAGGCCACATACACAGTTTTTGCTCTGTTTTTTCGGCCTAACGCCAGTTTATTCCTGATTAGGAAGTCATTTAAATTTCTTTAAACTTTCGCACATGATAGATAGGTATCTAAAGGTGGGCACTGACAACTTTTTACCCCAGTTCACCCATCGGTTGCCCCATACCCCCAAAACGTAACATTTGGAAACAGCAAGACTTAATGACTGTCACCTAAAATATACAATTTTACCAGGCCTTTAAGTTCAGAAAAAATTGGCAAATAAAATTGTTTAAGCCCTAATGGTTTAAGGCAGTGGGGCTTTTATTATCTCTTAGTGGTAAAGCATGCAACTTTTATTTCAAAACAATTGTCGACTCTTTCACAATTGTTTTGTCGACTCGTTGTTAAGAAGACTCTTTCACAACTTAACTCTGCACATTTTGTTGTCTTTGGTGATCTTCCAACATTAAAACCATTGTATCACGTATCCAGAGGCAAACCGAAGATCGCACACGCGGGAAAGTCCCATGCTACGTCCATCCCTCCAGCGCCACCCAGCGGAAAGAACGCAATCCCCAACAGCGGCACAGGAGTTGGTTTACAAGCAGCAACAGAGCATGTACAGGTAAAAAGGCATTATGCGCCTAAAACATTAACTTATGATATTCTGACCTTATATGGGCTGCCTTTTTTTTGGCTTTTTGAGATAAAGTTGCGAGTTATATTTTGAGAGAAATGTACGTTTTTAAACGCCGAATTGTATAGACTAATATACTGCAATTTCGAAAAGGAAAATTTATAAGACTGGGACTATTCTTGTCAATACATGTTACTGTCACGGCATTATTACAACACACACTCATATACCGTGTTCAAATCGAAACAAAGGGGTCTTTGATCAGGTTGGATTACTACTGCAGGTCTGGTACGAATCTAAAAAATGTAGAAATATTGGATGTTTATTTGGCAATATTACTTTCGTTGTGCAACTTTCGTTTTGTTTCAGTTGGATGCAGAACTCTGACGTGGAGGCGCAGCGTGGGAGGTGAGTGTTGCAATTGTTTGGGTGAAAGTAAGGAACTCATTTGGGTGAAAGTTGGCTTGCTGTGGGAAATAAAGTCTGGCTGCAAAAAAATAATTAAAGAATATTTGATGTAGTATATAACATCTGGCTGCACAACTTATAAAAGTTTTTACTCGATGTAGTGTACAAAGTTTGGCTACAAAAAATTACTGATCCAGTATATAAAGACTGAATACAAAAAACATAAAAAATTGACTTGGTGTAGAGTACAGATTTTGGACAAAAAAATAACAAATGTACTTGATGTAGAGTACAACCCCTGGCTACAAAACAGCACTAAAAATTGATCAAATAAAACCAATAGTTTTACTTGAAAAACATAATTACCTAATTTCAACGCAAAATTTTATTCAAGTCAAACAACAGTCTCATTTCATGCTCAACCCGCTGTGGTGACGTCACTGACTCTGAAACTTTTATTTTCTTCAGCTTTGGCGAACAACGTGGTCCAGAGGCGGCTACCAACTCTACACTTTTCAACTTCAAACCAGCCGACATCACGCCAGAAAGCTTTCCGAATTCACAAGTACGAGTCTAAATAATAAACCGAATACTCGAATTTCAAAAACGAAAACGCAGCGTTTTTTCCTATTTTTAATTGTCAATGTTTTTGATACGACTTGCAAAACCAACTTGTGATAAATGGTGCCGCCTGCGGTCTTATCCGGTTAATTATATATGTTTGGCTCTGTCTTACTACGTCGGTTACTCTTTTTAAAAGTTTTAGTAGTATTAAAATATTTATTGCTTCCAGTATAAACCACGAGTTAAAATAGAATTAGCTTACTATGCCTGCATTCTTAGCGAATGACTTGTATACCAAAAGTTAAAGTTTGCTTTTAATGTTTACGATTCGTGATTTGTTTTCTTAACCTTTTCAAGGAAAAATTTGAACACTTCATGAAGCACATCGGCTTTCAGCGGGAAATCGATACCGACGACTCATCCAACTTTGTACGATCTCTATGCTCTGGCAGTTTGATGCTGAAAGTCAACTTGAAATCTTTAAGGTGAAACGCAACATCTTCGGCTAAATATCCAAGTGTTGATTGTGAATTCAACAGTATTCTTTTGTTTATTCACAGAATAGACAAACAGAATCCCGATAAACTGTACACACGAGAAGCTTCGTTCCAGAGGTCAAGACGGGATAGATCGTAAGTTTGCTTAAGTATTGGAAAAGTATTAGGCTGTATAAGCTCGACAGCAACCCTGCCCAACTATTTAAGCGTTGCGGGCCCGTTTTATGTGTTAGGGCCAGAAACGTTTTTCAAAGTCAAATACAAATGAAGTTCATTTACGATTTTTCCAGTGTGACAAATCCTTTAATTTTGATAACTTTTGCGAAGTGATAATGAATCACTAGTTGCACTCAGTGATGCCAACTGCTTTGTATTTATGACAAATTTGTATGTTTTATGTTTGTTATACAATGGTTAAAAATGATTGCGACTGTGGGATTGGCAATTACAGCCAAGTCAGTGGATTTACCATTATTGTGAAGTTAACACCACTGTTAAAAATAAGAAAAAACGGAGAAAATACCAAAAACTATAAGGGCGCGTTGTGCGTCCCTTAGAATGGCCACCATTGCTCTGTCCTCCATTAAAGCTCGATTAATTAGCAATTATGCTACATGGGTGAATTTAAACTTAAAAGTGAAGTTTACGTCGTTCGTTAGGCCAACAGTAAAAATGCACTGGCGATATGAAAAAAATGGTGTTGGTGTCCTTAACCCAACCGATTTGACCTTGTAGGAGCAAGCGAAGGTCATTTGCAAGGTCAGACCCTCCCATTCTTCTGTTCCAAGGCTTCAACTTCAACGCTTCAATCGTTGATACAATCATCACAGAATGCCAAGATACAAACAAGTAAGTTCTCGAATAATTCGACTTGTAAATTTCCATCTGTGAAAAAGCCATTTCTTTACAACGTTGTTCGTGTGATGATGTTTTGCATAGTCAACGAAACGCCCCGACGTTTGTTGGCTACAATAGGCCATCATTAGGAATTTCGCTTTTGAGGTCCCTTCTGCATACCATGTGAGGCAAGCCAACGCTAAGTGAAAAATCCATTTTTTTGAGTAACAACAGCAGCGCAAGAAGACTCTGATGCCATGTCTGGCGCTAAGAAATATGCCCACACTCTAAAAACATAACACTACTCTGTACAACCTATTTGTTGCACATGTTCATTACTAAAACAAAGAACATTCTATTGTAATGTTAACAAACCCGTATGTCACTCGCCCATTTACATTATTGTGGAATAAGCAAGTGGTAGTTTTAAATTTAGTTTGGTTAAAATTTGAATTTTTTGTCTTATGCTCGGCTTAGTTTATGCGACTGCTCGGCCGAGCGTCGAGCATCAAAAATCGCGATGCTCGGTACCGAGTTCTCGGGTTCTGGCTCAGTTTGGCCCATCCCTGGTACTTATTACGGTTGTTCTATCAGTAACGTTTGGACGGTTGTTGCCCCTTTTTTCTTTGACCATGAACGACAAGCTCTTCCGAGTCATTCCTGTTGATGACAGCAGTGCTTGTCGAAACGCAGCAAATGTTTTGCTTACTAGTAATGGCTTGTATCTTTCTATCGACATTATTTAAAACCTTGAAATGTGTACTTGAACTTGAATCAAAATTGAAAAAAATCGCATTGTCATTTGATTTTGTTTACTTCGTCCGTTGTGCTAACAAAGCAGTTTATTTGTGTGAATACAGCGTGGTGCCTCCAGCAAATGGAACGTCCAAAGGTAAACCGGGCAACAGCAACAACAACAACACACATACTGACAGCTTTTTGTCCCCACCGTCGTGGAAAAATGGTCAAAAGCAAAGGTACCAGCGCTTTTGTTTACAGAATACTACAAAATTTTATTTGTAAAACATTCAATATGTGACAAAAAGGGGCCGAAAACGTCTTTTTGAACATAAGAATTGGTAGAAGAATTAGAAAAGTAATGTTATGTGACATTATACAATGCCTAATTGTTCGGGGTTAATAAATATTGTTAGAATAAGTAAAATAGGTTTTAGAAAAATATGTTTCATGATATTTTAGAATTCCAAGTATTCAAACCGCTTGTATATGGCAAGAATCATTAAAATAGGATTCGATATTCGGGATTCGGATAGCAATATTCTATGACATTCTAAAACCCTTCGTAAGTTTGCCTCAAAGATTCGTTATTCTATATTGTATAACACAATATACAGGTCGACTTTAAATCTTCACATCGACTCATCGTTGAAGCAAGCCACACAGAAAGTCGACATTGACCTTGTGAGGTTGATCCACCAATTCATCCAATGTTCGGACGCTATACAGCAAGCCAAAACCGACATACAGGTCAGGGCCGTGTTTTCGTGTGTAGCAAATATCTTCTGCCTTCGTCTCCTATGCAAGTAATTACTTCTCGGCTTCTGAGAAAAAAGGGATAGACCAGTGGTTTTCAACTGATCAGGCTATGTCCCACTAAGATGTTTCTTATAGGGCAATGCTTCCCGCCTTTGTATTTCTTTTTGGGCAATGCCCTCCCCCCACTGTGGTATTTCTTTAGATACTTTGGTATTATCACTTTGGACATTTTTATGTTTGCAAACTGTTTATACAACGTATGTATTAGTACGCAAAACACTTGCAGTGTAGGCCAATTCATTTGGGCTAGCCTCCGAACCTTAATGTCCTTTTTACACCTATATAATTGAACAATAACAGCGGCCGACAAATATTCCATAAACATTTATATGGGCACTGTCCGTTTGAGTTAATCATACAGATGCCTTCTATTGGAGAAACAGATTCTATGAGAAGTATTAGTAGCAACTCTGTGTATTTGAACATTATTTATGTATTTTCAGGTGAATAAATACACCGAGGGATCGACTTCACCGGATCCCATGTCGATACACAGAAGAACCCCATCTAACGTCACCAACATGAGTGGATTTAGCGCTCCACTGGAAAGGTAAAAATTCCAGATAAACTCAGTCCACACAATGTGTCACATGCATTAGGCATTTCTTGAGTGAGTGCATATGCTTGGTGAATATAGAGTTCATCTCGTCTGTCACCAACTATTTAAGTTGTTTAGCCTAGTTCGAGGGGTTCTTCCCCTTTGACCCCATTAAAGGACATTTAAAACTAAAATTCCCACCACCGGAAATTTAATACGTAAATAGTACGTTTATGTCAATATATTAGGGAGACAAACTAAGCTCTGACAATTGATAAACGGTTTCATAAATTACATTTAAAAAAAAATCCCCCTAGTGGGGAATTCCCCCCGGTTGGGAACCGCTTGTTTAGTTATTACGCTCTACAGACCCACGCTGCATCGACGCCAGTTCTCACAGACATCGGGAATTGTCCGGTTTCACTCCACCACATCGGACAGCAGTTCCATCTCATCATCTACAGACAGTGATGCGCTAGCACGGGCCTGGCAGGTGCGTGTTTCCAAAGAAGTTTGTTTCAAGCCTAACGTTATCTAGATAGTGATTGATCAGAAAACCACTTTAACTAATACATCACACCCAAACGAGGTTACTGTAGTTTTCTTTTTGTCCAAGAAAAATTCTTTTTGACCAAGAAAAAGTCACCAAAGTCGTCATTTTAAACCTGCAAACGTGGTAGATAGGTATCTAAAGTTGTGCATTGTTACTTTTGACCCCAGTTGACCTTTCGGTTCACCCACAGGCCCCCGAAACAGAAAATTTTAGTTACTGTTTTGCCACTTGAAACATGTGAAATCCAATAATGATTTGTGAGCTGCAGACAGTGGGCACTGTTTCGACCTGTAAGGTCTCATCAATTATGGGATTTTTAGAGGGGTTGTGTTTTAAATTAGGTTGGTGTTCGATATGTTTTGTCGCATAGGCGATAGTGACAACTGTTGTGAGCTTCATATTAAAGCTATAACAATATTGTTGTTTTGTAGATTTTATACAGGCTGATAGATTTGCACAACAGCACTGGGTTTTCCGCACTGCTTTCTACTATGAGAGGTTAGTGTAAACTTCGTGTTAGAATACATGGGATTCGAACCCACGACAGTAGCCTATCCGGTACAGTATAAGTCCAGTCTATATTTTCTGACTTACGTTTTGCTGCAGGGATTTTGGCAGAACCGATTTAGTTCGGAAGTACGCTGTAGGCCTTCACTAAAATACACGTATGATTGTTGCTATTGGTGATCGTCATGGCCGCTTTAGGGTGAATACCACTATAATTCTGCTTTAGATCACTAAATTCTTATCATAAGTACGTTATCCAAACTATGGTAAAAGCGATATGCGTTTTATCGAACGCTTCAGCAATAACTCGTGTCATCATTAGTGATACAACAAGGCTTGCACCAGAGAGGCAAATAGTTATGCACGTCTAGCGCGAAATCATGTAGATAAGAAGATGCGAAAACAATAATACAAGTATTTGTGCCAACGTATTTAGGATAGGTGATAATCTTTTGCACGTTTTTTTTATTTTATTTTAAAACTGTGTTTTTTATTGCAGAAGAGTTTGAGTTGGATGACGACAGACCACGTGGCCTGAGCAATGCGGCCCGTCAAGCTTTGACACTTTACCAGAACCCATTCTTGTCGATGGTGGCGTCTGGAACTTTCCAGATAAGGAAGGTACGTGATGTCGCATGGCAGTGCGGGTTACTACAGGTCATCTTTTTTTGAAAGGGTCATGGCAAGGTTACTGTTGGCCAAAATTTTGGTTTGTTTCTGTTTTTATCAAAATTGATATCTTACAGTAAAAGTGATTGGTAATCGCAGGTCGTGTCTAAGGTCAAATACTCTTTTGTGTCTTTGTAGATCAAAAATAATCAGGTTACTGCTGGTCTCTTGATTCATACGGTATGGCGAGGTCATTTTCGAAATTTCAAAGCTTTTGTTTCTTGTTTTTTTGCAACGAAAATAACAAAAGGGCGAACAAAAGTCATTTTTGATCCAAAGTTAACTAAGGTCAAACGCTACTCTGTCCCTGAAAGGGAAATTTAGGTTAAATGTATTGGTTTTAAGATATGAATTGTTGAGTTATTAAGTTCATTAAAAACTAATTCATTATTAACTAAAATGAATTATTAAAATTTATTGTTATCAACTGAATTATAAAAAATTGTTGAATTATAAACCAAATCGAATTATTAAATGTTATGTTATTAACTGATACTTTAAATTTATTGTTATAAACTAAATTATTCAAATTGGTAAACTCTCAAGTACCAACTATAATGATCTTTTTCAAACAGGTCAACTTATCGGCCGAGTTCGGCGACTTGAAGTTGTTCGTGTTGCTAAGCGACCTGCACGTGTCAGTTTCTCACAAACAAACCGCTGTGAACGCGTTTAAGAAGGAAGCGAATTCGATTTTGCGTGCCGAGCTGGCAAAAATACACGGGGATATTACCGAACATCTGCCGGGACTGAAAAAGGTTTGTCCCGCAAAAATCGCATTAAAATCTTGTTCTTGACAACAGCTACATTTGTGGGTCTTAAGGCGAAGTTCACGGTCCCCTAGGGGGCTGTGAAAAGGCTTCAGTCTTTCTTAGTCGATGATGGAATACCGCTGATATCTTCTATGGAAGGTTTATTTGCAGCGTTAATTGCGCTCTCTGTGGCACCACCGCGCAATGCTGCTTTGTGACATCACAAATACTAATTGGCGGAAATGTGGCACACACAATGTGTTGCTGAATAGCGATGAAAAATGCTTTCGGTGCACAAGTGATAAGAATTTAATAAAGACGCTATTATTAAATTATTATTAAAGTTGTGTTGTTTAATATCGAAACAAAAGCTACGAAACGGAATTATTTTGTGGCGCTCTTAAAAAATTTAAACGACGCACATTTTGAGAACCATGGTTTTAAACGTCATTCGGTTGAGGGGTCCTCTTAGCTCCTTAAACAACGTACTCTTCCATAGGCCCTGTTAACGCTACACAATATTTTCTCAGACTGTCATCACATGCGATGTGGCCTCGAGTAACCTTGACGCGTCGACCAATCACAAGCGCGATAGCTGTGACGGCAACACAGCGTCGCTTCGGATTGGTCAAATCCTCATCGACCTCCCACAACATCCTGCGTCACTACATGACGTCGTGTCACGTGGTACACAAAACTTCTCTAGCCATTTTCTTGAGTTCTCGAGGACTCCGACCTACAAAATGTAAGAATTTCGCTATTATGTCGACTGGCATTAAATTCAATAATACACAACTTTTTAACGCAATATTGGAAACAGATAACTTGTTGATTGGATTGTTTTGGCTTATTGGATTTGCCGGAATACGATTTTACTAAAATATATAACTTTATGCAAGTGATTCCTACCTCTTTGTATGTGGGTACCCTTTCCGGAAACTAATGTAGTTCTCGCGTTTATAGTTTCGTATAGTTGAACTAATACAGTTTCTCGTCAGTTCCGAAAACTAGTTTAATTCTGGTGTTTAAATACCAAACCATTCGCGTACCCCCTTGGAACAGATTTCGTACTCCGCTAAGAACGCCTGCCTTAGGTTCACAATTTTAAAATACTCTCAATAACAAGATACCAACACTTGCGTGTAAAACATTTTAGAATTGAGATATTATTGAGATCTGTTTATTGAGGCCTTGTCCTACAACCGAAACTTTGGTTAACTAATGTAGACTTGTTCTTAAGTAACTCTTGCAAAGATACGTCGTGGTAAGGTATTTTTGCTTCTGAACTTTGACAAGCGATGCTTGGTAACGTGTTTTCAGATATTGGCTCGGCTANGATGAAATTTGGACAGTTTGTGTAACATGTCATTGTGGTGCAATAATTAATTAATTTTTTTTACTCTTTTGCCCCACCAGTTACCCCACCAGCCCCCTAAAATGTGTATTAATATTAAACAATGTCCAAACTTGATGTAACTTGGACAGTTTGTAGAACATGTCTTTGTGGTGCACTGATTGCTTTGTTTATGTCTATAGCCTTGACATGTTTTCTGAAAAACGCAATAAGTAGAACTTTGCATGTGTGGGGACCCATGCGTTACTGCCAGCAGAAACAATTATGTCATAAATAGCGCAGGTAACTATAAGACCCATCGTAATATAATGTGTTTTTTAATATCGGGTAATAGTGTATATAGAATGTCTATATATGGTAACCCACCCTTCTAGTTTGAGTTAATTTTTAATCGACCGCGAGTCATAAAAAATACTTTTCGACGCTCCAGCGAAGAATTTAATAAAGACTCACATTATCAAAGTTTAATGGTTTGATATCGAAACAAAAGCTACGAAACGGAATTATTATGTGACGCTCTTAAAATATTGAAACGACGCACATTTTGAGAACCACGGTTTGAAACGTCATTCGGTGAAGGGGTCCTCTTTGCTCCTTAAACAACGTACTCTCACATAGGCCTTGTTAACGCTACACAATATTTTCCCAGACTGTCATCACGTGCGATGTGGCCTCGAGTAACCTTGACGCGTCGACCAATCACAAGCGCGATAGCTGTGACGGCAACACAGCGTCGCTTCGGATTGGTCAAATCCTCATCGACCTCCCACAACATCCTGCGTCACTACATGACGTCGTGTCACGTGGTACACAAAACTTCTCCAGTCATTTTCTTGAGTTCTCGAGGACTCCGACCTACAAAATGTAAGAATTTCGCTATTATGTCGACTGGCATTAAATTCAATAATACACAACTTTTTAACGCAATATTGGAAACAGATAACTTGTTGATTGGATTGTTTTGGCTTATTGGATTTGCCGGAATACGATTTTACTAAAATATATAACTTTATGCAAGTGATTCCTACCTCTTTGTATGTGGGTACCCTTTCCGGAAACTAATGTAGTTCTCGCGTTTATAGTTTCGTATAGTTGAACTAATACAGTTTCTCGTCAGTTCCGAAAACTAGTTTAATTCTGGTGTTTAAATACCAAACCATTCGCGTACCCCCTTGGAACAGATTTCGTACTCCGCTAAGAACGCCTGCCTTAGGTTCACAATTTTAAAATACTCTCAATAACAAGATACCAACACTTGCGTGTAAAACATTTTAGAATTGAGATATTATTGAGATCTGTTTATTGAGGCCTTGTCCTACAACCGAAACTTTGGTTAACTAATGTAGACTTGTTCTTAAGTAACTCTTGCAAAGATACGTCGTGGTAAGGTATTTTTGCTTCTGAACTTTGACAAGCGATGCTTGGTAACGTGTTTTCAGATATTGGCTCGGCTAAGTCTATCCCTAGCAGATATATACTAAAAGATTTTTAATGGTTTGTAGGTCATTTGATGTTGTCGATGGGTTACCCACGGAAACCCCCTCCGCCACTACCATGCCCCCAATGACCCCCATGACCCCAAGTGCTATCACCGCCATCATCGACTTGTCCCAAGACTCATCAGAGGTCAACGATGTCCCAGTTGTTCTCGTGTAAGTTCAAAAAATACTTTTGTACTTCGTTCCCTAGCAACCACATTAGGGTTTGTTTTTGGACAAAAGCAAAATGAGACAAAAACGTTTCCATAACTAAAGAGCGACAAGCAGTTATCAAATATACCGGTCAAAATAATAAGACTAACCCGGGTGGTTGGATTCTAACGCCCCCAGGGCTGATCCCAACATCCTCCCGTTTCTGATTCTTATGTGTCAAACTCGATCTCTTGTGAGCCCCGTCACATAACGCTTTATAATTACGGTGTAGCTGCAGCGCGTTCGACGTTGATCCACCAATTGTGCCCTTAACATTTTGTGTGCCTCGTAACGTTTTAACGTTGCACCGCTATTTTCGGCCTGGTGATTGTTAATAGATTGGTGTCAGGATTGTTAACATAAGAAATCACACGCTGTGTATAGTTGTGCGACAAAAATGTTTCAATTATTCCGCCAGTGCTGAAGCGACACTAGAGGGCGTATGTGCGACAGTGAATCTCCTTCCGTCGCTACGTGTCACTTACGTCACGGAGACGATTGAGGGGAGTGGGAGGACGGGCCCGGACGCAAACTTCTCATTGATTTTATCCAATCACGATTTGCTCTTTGTTTCCGAGGTAAGCCCGAACATACAATATTGATATGTAACGTAATAATGCCGTTAGGAACGTAAAGCAACAACGCTTTACTGGCAATTTGCTCTTTCTGTTGTAAACGGGATTGCAAGAACGAGTATTGTGAAATTTGGAACCATTGAAACTGACTGTAAATGACAGGTGGCTGACGACTCCAATTTGGAACCGGTTTCAACCAAAATCCAGCTTCCAGCCATCAAATCGAGCGGGGAATTGATGAACCACAAGAAATCGCAAACCAACGTGGCAAGTGAGTACCACTTCACGCGTTAGGTGCAAAAATGTAAGTCGAATTGACTTTAAAAGGAAGAAACACGACCGGTCATAATCTATTAGCAAAAATCCTATCACCGGAATTTGAGTTCGTAGTTAGTATGTTCATGCCATTATATTAAGAGGAGACATTAAGCTCTTACAATTTATCAATTTTTTAGGACTTTTTTTTCATTACAAACTTCCCCTGAAAATACAAAATTTCCCCTAGTGGGGAATTCCCACCAGTTAAGCCCTATGCTAACTACAACTCTCGTAACTTTGTATTGAGTTGCTCTTAGCCCTTTTAGTATCTTCTCTGCTCGGTGCATCCCACGCTTGTTAATAGCACTTCGCAGCAGTTTGCATTTTTATCGACAAATAATCTTTTTATTTCTGCAAGTAACATCAAAATTTTTCCTGTACATAGTTTTTAAAGGCCTATAACGCTTCTAAGTGCCTCCTGGTTCATTTAGACCTAGAATTATTTCAATTTATTGCATAGTTTTCATTTTATTACATATTTCATTCTCACAGCTGAAGGCGAGTTACGAGAAGGAGATTATCTTCGGATCAAAGTTGGCGTTGGAAGTTTCGACCATTCGCTCACTACAGATCTCTTTAATCAACTTGTTTTCTTCCACGAAGTCTTCATGCAGGAGGTTTGCTTTTTCTATTTTACAATGTAGACATGTATCCATAGTCAAAACAAGATAAATAGGTGTCCAAAAAGCTGCACTTACCTATGAAGGAAGTAGATGGGCTACTAAAGGATTTTCACGTACAAATTTCAAAGACGTAACATTTGACAAAGACGTAGCCACTTTATAAACTTCGAACCCCTTTATTAGGTAAATGACGTCATCGTGAAAGTGTCACGTGGCAAAAAGCCGGTGGCGGTTCGATCAGAGGCGAGTCTTCAATCGTCCGATTCCAGCCACGGCCAGAGTTTTCTCTACGAACTTGAAGTTGAACTTGAGGTGGGGTGACTTGCATAAAACTAATGACTTGCATAATTTAATAATACACAAAGATTTTTGATTTTTGACCAACAAGTTTGATTGTATGGTACCCGACAAAGTCGGGTGTTTGGCGAAACAATGCCTTAATGCGTTATACTCGCAAAGAGTCCACTGTTTACGTTGTTTTTTTTCGATTTTTAAAAGTCGGCAACTTCAATTTGGGTCAAACCATCGGGTCCACTGGGTTGTAGAAATGCCGCTAAGTTTCTTGCTTAGGGAAACACAAGTGACCGAGGCAGGATTAGAACCCGCAACCTTGCGATCATGAGGCAGTCGCGCCCAATTAACTCGAACCGAAACACCCCAACACCATTCACAATGTATGTCACGAAAAAGGCCGTAATTTTTTCAACCCCAGGTAATGGTAACCGGTTGCCATCTTGTCTCAGGGAATTCGTTTGACGGCCACCACACCATCCAGTAACGCTGTCCGATTAAAGACAGGAACTATTGAGTTTGAGCTCTCAAATCGCATCCTGCACTCGTCAGAAGGACGGAAGCTTAGTAAGTGTTGCTTTGTATCACTTTTTTGTGTTGTATCAGGCCGTGAACAAATTCGTTTTTTGTCTTTTGTTGTGATGCATCAGTTAACGGTTGAAAAATGGATTTTGTGGAAATTTCAAGTGAATTTTAGGACCATAAGATGAAAAATGCTTCGTTTTTAAATTGTTTTAAAACAACATATTTATGAAAAACGCACTGAAAAGGTGTCTCTGAATAAAATTTAGCGCCCAAAACCGATATTTTAAAAAAAACATTTGAAGTAATTTCGAAAAATAATAATCTTCTTTTTTAACTGTTAACTTTACAGAGAGCTTGTCAAAATATCTGAAGATGTTCGGCAAAGCTCAAGTTGATCTCACTTTGTCGCTTGGAACTCTTCACGTCAACAGCGTTTACCCAGAAGCCGAACCGGAATTCCACCAGATGGCGTACTTCACAACACGTCTCGGTTTGCAGAATACGTCACAGCAAAGCGTTCCAACAGCAAGTACGTGCACCCTGTATTGTTAAGTTGTAGTTGGCCCGTCCACTGGTATTTTGACTTTCATGAAACCAACAAAGGTTATCCTAATGTCTAACACATTTTCAGGAATGTTCCAACTGAATTTCAGTCAAACGTGTTTTTTTAAAAACTCACCCCAAATTTAGAAACAAATTTCTATTGTTTACCTCATTTTGCACCCTGTGTGTTTAGTTAGAGCCTCAGTTCGAGCCTTGTGTTGCTGCTGATGTGATTGGCAGACACAGTAGTCCTAATTCTTGTGACGTGCGTTGGAATGTTACCGGCCACGCGTTCCTATATGCTAGGCATGTCAAACATACTGCCCATGGGCTAACTTTGTCAAAAAGCGAAGTTTTATCTGATTTCTGTCAAATGCTATGATGTTTTGATTAAATACCACAACATCTTGTATTTTTTGAATCAATAACCCAAAATCAGCCGCTTATTCGTAGTCAGATCGCAGGGGCAACTGTTACACTAGAGGTTATTTTGCATTATTTTACTGACCCGGCCGATGAGTTCAGATGGTCTGGGTCTGTCCCAACAACCAATCTAAGTTTTGCCTGATCTATGCAATCCTATGTGTTGAGCACTTTTCACCCAAACTGTGAAAACGAAATCGTGGGATGCCGCAACTTTAAAACGACGTACCTTCGACAGATGCTGGTTTTGGGTTGTTGTGACGGAGCAGTAGAATTCTACAGCTAGCCAAGATGTGTAGTGTACTGACGAGTTGATTATCTTTTTTTTGTTTTCTCATAGAGCTATCACCGCACTCAAAACTACAAGACAACAACGTGGTCCTGATAAGCTTGGAACGGCCGATATTTTTTGTACAACCGACCGCCTTCGATAAAGGTACAATTATGTAAACCGCTCGCTCCTTTATATCAGCCTGAACGTAAACAACTCCTGAAAACCAAGGCGTTAAACCCCCTTACATGTGAGTCCCCGTCACATAACGCTCTAAAGGATGGTGTAGCTGCAGCGCGTTCAACCGCGGTCCACCAACTGTTTCCTTCAGTGATGACGCTGGGTTTTTGTAAAAAGTATAATGATAAATCAGGTACTGACGCATTTTCTGACTGGTGATTTTTGGTACTACTAGTATACAGTGCGAAAAAACATTTAAAAAATTGCGAGTCACTTAGTATCGTTTCCTTTTTTGTAGCCATCCTTATTTTTCTGGCGTACAAACATGCTTATGAGGAGTGGACAGAGAAAAGAGTTAGTCATGAAGGTGTTCGACAAGCCACAAGAAACGTAAGTAGATGTACCCTGCTCATGGGCCATGGAAATATATGGACGTTGTTAGGCTTATATTACAATGTAAATCCTGCTTTCTTTTACCAGTTATGACCGATATTATTTGAATGGGCTTCTCACTTAGTTGTTCATGTGAAATATTTTTTTGGTTTTCTAGAGCGTACATTGCACAATACATTAAACTGTTCGGTGTATAGTACATGTTTTAAATATTCCGTATGTTATTGACAGTCAGAAAACGGATGGTCCATTATCTACGTGCATGTGCCGACAGCTATGGCCAAAATCCCCCAAATACTTGTACCACCTGATTCTATTTGCATTTCGATTCCATTTAAATAGGAAATTAACGATGCTGAATTTGGTAAAACATATTCCCCTATTATACTTTAAACCGGCTAATACTGTCGTTTCTTTGAAATATCAAGCATTCCAGGAATTTGTACAGTGATCGTTGGTACCAATGGCGCCTGTTGAAGGTTTTGATATTGGCAACTCAAGAGCATTTTTACCTTCTACTACTACTGTTACACGTCAGCATATTTAATGCGTTACAAACTATTTCGTTTTTTATGCAACACAGGTGGTAAATGCGATTCAACGCAACAAACCATCC